>VDFB02359651.1:0-32275 GCA_007258455.2 Sequoia sempervirens
TTTCCTTGAGCCAAGTGGCATTTTATTGCATTTTTCCCTTCCCTCTTACATGTCATTTCAACAAATTTGAATTTCAAATATTGGCATTTATTGGCATAAACCCCAAATCTTGCACATCCATCATCCATTCATAGCTTGACAAGTGTCTTCTTCTCATTTGTCCAATCTTAGTCCCACATTGCTCAAATTTGGGCTTTCATCCATCTTGAAATCCTATAAATGAAGAGCTCCTCTCCTCATTTTATCATCCACAATCCAAGCAAAGTTACCATGCTAAAATACTTAGCCATTTCTATCCATCATTTGAGCTCTTAGCTAGGTTATTGCAGATTTTAGGCTTGGAGCTATCACATTCTTCACCAAAGTGGATCAACAATCTCCAACCATCATCAACTTGCATCTTAGGGATTAGAAAAGGGCCAATTTTCACATCAAATTGGCACCAATTCCCCCATGGGATTAAGAGTTTGCTTGCTTAATTAGGATTTAATCTTGTTTTTGTGATTTCATTATTTTTTTAATCATTTGCTTCCTAATTTGAGCTATGTTAATGAATCTCATGGGGAATCCTTCTTTATACTTGTAATTCCTTGTCTAACTTGTTTATTCATGTTGTTTTGCAGGTACTAGGAAAAGGGTTCGCACAGTTAGCATGAAAGGGGGTGAATTAACCTGATTAAATGAATTAAGTTAATAGATGCAAATGATGCAATTAATTAATTAGCTTGGCTAATCCAATCAATTAAGTAAAAATAGGATGGGTTTCAAGAGGAAATAATGTTAGTATACCTGATTCGAGTGTATGATATCATTCAAGACATTTTTTTAGTGTCTTCATTTTGCCCCTCTTTGAAGTGAGGTACCTGTTGCTTCGATTCAAAGACTAATGCTCATCGGATGAACACTACTGCTTAAATAAAAAAATTCTAATTTTCTAACTTTTTAGATGCCCCACTACTAAAAGATTAAGCTTATTCCTTGCCCCCTTGAGAAATTGGAAATTTTGAATTTTGGGTTGATTTCTCGACAAAGGTTAAAAGTTGCCCTAGGGGTCTAGAAGGGCTATGGGATGCCAAAATTATGTCAAAACACAAAAAAATGATGCAAAATAAGCTCCAAATTGGAAAAATTGGTGAAAATGATGATAAACCCTAGCTTCAAGCTAAAATTAGGGCAAAAAACCCTAATTTTGATGTATAAATAAGCCAAGAAGGGTCACTTTCAATTCATTTGTGTATTCACACCTTAAGTAATTCTTGCAATTTGAGCTTTGACCCTCTAATGAAATGGCACAATGAGAACTCCCATGACACATTTCTAACCAGGTTCAAGAGTATAAGTGGATTCCAGGCTCAAGACCATCAGTATGTAACTCAAAAATCAATTTGAAATTTGACTTTTTGATGCATTTATTCCACTTTAGAATTTAAAATTTGGCGGCATCGCTATATAGCGATGCCCATTTACGAATCGACGATGCTAAAATTATTTTAGTGATGCATATTTGTTTGGCGACATAGTTCACAATTTAGAATTAGGGTTTCCAATTTTAAATTGTGACACATGTGTATCTAGTTACACACTTCCCAATTTGAAAATTAGGGTTAGGGTATCCAAAGTTTAAATTACGATTCATATGTCTATGGTGACACGATTTGCAATTTGCAATTTGAAATGCCTTAAGGTGTCAAAATTCAAAATTTTAAATATAGTGATACTATTGTCATTTTAGAGCTAAAAATTCAAAAATGAGTCATTTTTTCTCAAATTTTGACATCATGCGCTTCATGAGTGCAAGAGGTCATTCCACCGTTGATGTGTGAGTACAATCCCACATTTTTGGAGAGACTAGGTGATTTTTCTGAGTTGTGCTAGGAGAACCTAGGAGATATCGGCTTATGGTACATTGCATATGCGCCCATCGCCTAGACACATCTAGCTATGATGATTGTTTGCAAGAGATGGTACAGTGAGACCTCATTGTTTCACCTTCTCACTAGTGAGGTGATGGTGACATTAGAGGATGTATGTAAGATTCTATGTTTTTCATTACATGGTGAGTGGGTGATTTATGATGTTGATGTAGGATATAATTCTTGTCATGAGGTGATGGAGATGGAGACCATCATTCTAGTAACTTTGCAGATTGACCTCGAGGCATATGGGGGTCACATGCACACATTCTAATTGATCATTGCAACCATCATTTCAGGTTTGGTTGCTCCAAACCGACAGAGCAAAGGATTCAGCCCAAGATGGGGCTTAGCATGGCACATGATGATTCATAGGATGAAATTATTTGCATGGGGGTTGGTGATGTTGGCCTCGTTATATCATGATATGCATGAATTTTTCTACTGTCACAGTAGAGCCATTAGTGCAGAGATGACCTTGATTCACATTTGGGCTTGGGAGCATATTGTTGTGCTCCAGTCGATTGTGTAGATGGTCAATGTTGAGCTAGATGATCCTATGATTTGGAGGTATAGAGGTACCATTATGCTACAACACACAGGGAAACTTGGTTTTTTGTACTGGTGGCGGGTACTAGATGATATGACAGTGTTTAGATGGTGACCCTAGCTATAGATGCCAACATGGTATGATGACGTTCAATAGTTTTTTTTGCTAGACATACATGGTACATGTAGGTCCAAGAGCACACCATCATAGAGCGATACTTGCTAGAAAAAGTGGCTCAACAGTTTGGTGAGCAATAGGATAGGCTCGATGATGCATATAGAGTCATTTTAGCTAGATTTTCTCGAGAGGTTCCCACATGGGGACCCACTATCCTAGCTCCAGAGGTGGTGGAGGGTTTCAAACTGTTGGTAGCTTAGCCATGGGCATATGATTAGGGTTAGGAAATCAAACAAAAAATGCTTACTTATGATGCATGGTTTACACCCCCTTGGAGGTTGACAGATCTAGTGGGTGCTCTTCCATGAGGGATACCCAGAGGGAGGGGAGCAGGCAAGGGCAGAGTTAAGGGACATGGTGGCTAGGATGGCCAAGATGGACAAATTCTAGGAGCTCCACCAATGGGACAATAGCCTCTTGTTTAGCATCAGCTAATGTATTAGTAGGTAACACACCACTAGGAAACACAACAGTAGGTAGCACAATGTACACCACCTAATCCTCAAGACATATAGATTCAACAGCAACAATAGTAAGTGTAGGCTATCACAAATGAGTGGGATCAGGCCCACCAATAGATTTTGGTGATTACTGCTGAGTGGGACTAGGCTAGGTAGTAAGTTATGGCCATTACTTCAAAGATATATCATGCCAAGAAGCAGGTACAGGTTGTGACTATCAAGCGAGATCAAGAGATTGGTCACCACCAACAGTTAGAGGTGATGATAGTGGTGACACAAAGTAGGACTGTATCTGCCAAGCTATATAGAGAGGTTGTGACTGAGGCAGCCTATTATAGGATACATTATCATAGAGATGTGTCAGCACCACTTGGACAGCCTGACTATTCACAACAGAGTGATGCACAACCCAGGGCTAAGGATTAGCCAGAGAGGCAAGCTGGAGAGGGGAGCAACCATCAGGGCTAGCTCGAGTGTACATACACATTTTGATTTTGTTTCCCCATTCTTTGACACAAATATACATTCATGGGATCCTTTTTGATAGCCTCGTGGATACTATATTTATAATCAATATACATACACTGATCTAGATATTATACCATGACATTCATTTTATATATATATATGATACAGATACAAATTTGATATGATGTGTTCATCTTATTTAATTCTTATGGTGTATGGATGCATATCATGTGAGGTGTGTCATGCTTATATGTATGGATGCACTTTATTTATTCTTATCTGATATGTGATGATACATGAGATGTAATGATATGGATCGATGCAATGTTATATTCTTTTTTAGTTTTTTTTTCATGATATGCCATATGATATGGATGCATTTCCTTTTGTGTATTTTCTATGTAGTTTTATGATGTGATGTATGCATGTGGATGTATGAATGGATAATGCAGATATTTATGCTTATGATATGATATGTGATGCATGTTTATGATATGCAACAATTCAAGATGCTTAGAATAATAAATCTATATTATTCATCACAATTTAAATGATAATGATGATGTACGATGTATGATGTGATATGCTATGATTATGTTGATGATTTATGGATGCAGGATGGGTGCATTGATGATGTTTTTGTTGACTATCATGATAATAGGTTAGCGTAGAGAGAAGATAGAAGAAATAATAATGATTGACCATTGATTGTGATTATTGCTTCAAAATATCCAACAAGTAGGATAGTGTAATTAGGGAGAAATTTCAAGTTAGATGCAAGTAGCATAAATCAATTAAAGCCCAATCAACAATAGAGCACAATTTAGAAAACAAGAAACATTAAAATATTGAAACACTGTCACCTGGTCTTCATGCCTCCATTGAATAACCTCCATTGGCCTTCTCTATCTTGCTGAAAATTGTATAATTACCCTCAAATTGAACTGCAACTATAACCAATGTCTAAGACAAGCAAGATATTGAAGTATTGGGTATGTGCAGGATCATGATAGGCCAAAAAGTGGTGATATTATGGGTACATGTGGTTAGTGACTTTTTTTTTACCCAAAATTGATGAAACGAAAAGGGTTTTTAAAGGATATTCTTAGTTTTCCACCAATATAAATTATGCTTTAATTTGAATTTAATAAATAATTATTATTTATTTTCTATTTGAATTACAACTAAAGTTTTGATCGATAGGTTGATTGAAAAACATCTATAGCTTTCAAACAGTATCACATTTTTTGAATCTCAAACATGTTTCACATTCTATGCTTCGCATACTATAGGATTAAAAAAGAAAAATTAAATTTCATGAAGTTTTGACCAAGTTAAGGTGGTCAGACATACAAGTTTTATATTTTTTTAAAAATTGTAATAAAAAATTGATAATTAATTATTTACTTGGAAAAAATTTAAAAATAATGCATCACATCCGAACATGAGTCCTCTACTTATATCTAAAATATTATTAAAAATGTTATCATTTTATTGTAGTTAGGGTGGTTAGACAGACACCTACTTCTTTTTCACGAAATTTAAGTACTACTACATTGAAATTTCAATTTTTTACCAAATAGATCTTTTTTAAAAAATAAACCTAGTAGTTTAGAAACTACATTCAATTTTATACAGATTCTATTCTTACATATTTTTGACATAATATACATAACTTATTCAAATTTTTACATCAAGTTGCCTAACTCTGATTTTTCTAAATATTTTGCCACTTAAGGGCCTATTTTTTCCATGATGATCCTGCACATACCCTATTGAAGTATTGTATTCTTAAGTAATCAAGTTCTCAAGCATGCTAAAAAATAGCTTTCTGTGTCTAAAATGACTTGAGAGAGAGCCCTTTAAAGAATTCCAAATTGAGAATGGGTGGCTAGGATTAAAATTTTATAAAAACCTAAGATCAAAGGCGAGAATCCAATGTGATGAGGAGCATTAAGGTTAGGGAAACATTAGGTCAAAGTTAGGGAAAGCTTTGAAATGAAGGATTGAGATTTAATTGAAAGTAATTAAATCAATGGTGGAGAATAAATGAGATAAGGAAAAGATTTGGCACATAGATGAGGTAGTTGGAAAATCCAATAATAATATAAATTATTTTATTTATGGAGGAAAGTTGACTTATGAATTAAATAATGATTTAATTCATAAATGTGAATAAGAAAAAAGGAAATAGATAATTTTTTTAATTATTTACTTGTGGGATGAAAAGTGGGTTAAATGGATGATTTTATTTAATTGAAGGGTAAATGGTAATGTTATTAAATAATTAATGGCAATTATTTAATTGTAGGTGAAAATGAAAAAAAGGTAATTAAATAAATTAGAAATTTATTTAATTATTGGAGGGAATAAGGATCAATTAGAGATGTATTCAAATAAATAAATGTAATTTATTTATTTAAATAAGCATAGAGGAATAATTAATACGGGTATGTGCAGGGACATGATGGGCCAAAAAGTGTGGATATGATGGGTATGTGTAGGGTATGTGGCTGACGACCTCTTTTTTACCCAAAATTGATGAAATGAAAAGGGTTTTTAAAGGAGATTCTTATATTTCCACCAATATAAATTATGTTTTACTTTGAATTTAATAAATTATTATTATTCATTTTCAATTTGAATTATGACTAAAGTCCCGATTGATAGGGTGATTGAAAAACATCTATAGCTTTCAAATAGTATCACATTGTCTAAATCGAAAACATGTGTCACATTCTATGCTCCCCATACTATAGGATTTTAAAAAAAATGAGTTTCATGAAGTTTTGACCAAGTTAAGGTGGTCACATACGTTTTATATTTTTTAAAAGTTGTAATAAAATAAATCATAATTAATTATTTACTTGGAAAAAATTATAAAAAAAATATGCATCACATCGAGAATGAGTCATCTACTTATATATAAAATCTTATAAAAATATTATCATTTTATCGTGGTTGGGGTGGTTAGACAAACAACTACTTCTTATTTTTCCCCTGAAATTTAAGTACTACTCTATTGAAATTTAAAAATTTTACCAAATAGATTTTTATTTTTTCTAAATAAACCTAGTAGTTTAGAAACTACATTCAATTTTCTATAGATTCTATTCTTACATATTTTTTAAATAATATAGATAACTTATTCAAATTTTTACGTCAAGTTTCCTAACCCTAATTTTTCTAAATTTTTTGCCACTTAAGGGTTTATTTTTTCCATGATGATCCTACACATACCTATACTTTAATTATGTGAGGGAGAAGTGTGGTTGTCATAGAAAAATGTAGCTCAAGGGCCTAAGTCATTTTTTATGTGTACATTTTTCCCCTCTTTTACATAATGCAATTTATCATACTGTCATAGAAAACAAGTCAAAAGTATGCCCCGGTGTGAAAGTGAGGAGAGGAAGGATGACGAGGACGTAGTGGTATTCCCCCTCGAGAGAGTAGGAAGGTTCAAAGAACAAGAGTGTGCTCTCAAAATGGATGAGAAGATGAGAGGATAAAGGGATAGAAGAAATGTTAGTGTGGAAGACATTGATGTTAGAATGAAAAAGGAATACTTCAATATTTTTCCAAGTAACATCATAGGCATTGCATAATCATCATTGGGTGGTAAAATGTGACAAATGGACCAAAAACACCATGATATGACATAGAACAAGGTGTCCAAGGTCATCCACTTGCGAAAAATAAAGAGTCGCAAACAAGGAATGGCATAGCTCATACTAAGGGCTAAGTTGCCTCAGTCTTTTTGTCAAGACACACCAAAGACAACAATCAAGGAAAAACAGGTCATGAGACATCATCACACCTCTAAATCCTTCATGGGACATCCTTGAGGTAGCTAGTAACATGACCAAGAGATAAAACAATAAAAGATAAGAAAAAATAGACTGGTAGAAAAATCAATAACCATTGAATATGTTTGCCAATATTTGTTTGTCGAAGGTTGATTGCTTGATGGTTTTATAGTTTGACGATTTGATAGTCTGACAGTTTTGATGGTTTGACGATGCCTGTTGTCAGGAAAGACACATCCTGAAAAGGCCAATGACTATGTGATGGAGCCTATCGTCAGGAAAGACACATCCTAAAAAGGAAAATTGGGTATCAGCACAAAGTTGTGTCACTCTTTCGGCCAACTTATCAGCATAGTTGAATTTAAGTAATTTTAACTAAAGATTAATTTTGGTTAAACATATGATCTTGTAAGATTCATTCTAGCTAAGTTACATATGTCCACAACTTTTCCAAAAAAATTGTTGGATAAATCCATATTTAGCACCACTTTGAGTCCAATTTACCAAAAAATTAAAATTATTTTAAAAAATTGATGTTTCAACAACTTCTACTCGTGTAAAAAGCTTTTTTTTAAATATAAAAATACCCTTTTGTAGATCCATAAGTTTAGTTTTCAAAAATGTATATATCTTAATAGTTTAATTATTATTTACATTTTTCCTTTTGTTCTTACTAAATGTAGGTTATCAACACAAAACATTAGGTTGATTACCATGTCAAGGAAATATAGTAAAACTCATTAAAAAAATTTGAAAAAAATATGATGCCCTAGATATAAGAATCTATATCAAGATGGTATAATTTTTTTTCTATTTTAGAGAAATAATTTATATGAAAGTTGGCGTTGATTGGAAACAACTAAGTTTTAATACGTGCACATTTCAATATTTAAAAATATATATTCATCAAAATTGGAAAAAAAAAAATCCATGCCCTAAAGTTTCAAGCTATAAATACACACAAAAAAAATGATGGAAAACAAATAAAATTTACTATATAAAGGTTGACGTCTCATGTAAATTCATTTTCCAACATTTTATCAACAACTCAATTATAGTGTTAATTTATTAAAAAATATATTCAAATAATTTTTTAATTATTTTCAAAAAATACAGACATAAAATATACTAAAAAATAAATATTTTATTAGTTTACATCATTTCAAAATTCAAAACATGTATATCACTTTTTAGTGATTCAAGTTTAAAATTTGGATCAGTGTTGGTCGTTTCGTTTATGACATTTTGACTAGGTCCAATTCTGAGAAGGATGCATCTTGAAGGGGACCATAAAGTGACTAGGTCAACATTGTTTTGGAAATTTGACTAATCTTTGACTTGATGACTAACTAGACTATGTTGTTTGTTGGTTTGTGATTTGAATGTTGAAATTCAAATGATTTTCTTGTGCCCGAGTGTGACTATGTTTGACTTATTTGACCGACACGATGAACCCTAAAGGATTGACCTAGGTGTCCTTGGGGGCTTATCGATAGGTGGCCTTTCCTACGTCGTGCACTCAAAGACCTCATAGTTTGACATGACTCTTGACTTTGTTGAAATGACAAAGTGTTGAATCATGATTTTATTTGACAACACCTAAAGGACTGACCTAATGCCTTGAGGGCACATCAACAGATGGCCTTTCCCATGTCCAATCATAGAGGCAACATAGTTCAACAAGGACAAAGACAGACCTAATTGACTTTGACTCTATTTTTGGGATTTTGAAAGCTATATGGATGTTTTTGTGTTTTTCACATGTTTTGATTTTTTGGATTTTTAGAATTTTGTGATTTTTTGTCCTTTTGAAATGTTTTGATTTTTTTGTCTTTTTGGGAATTTTTTATTTTTCTAAATTTTTCGAATATTTGATCACTAGTGACCAATGTAGAATCTAATGAAACTAGGTGTTAGGGAATGTGCCCCCAGCAAAGTCTAGGACTAACCATTAGGGATTGGATGGGACATGGGTTTATTATGGATGGAAGATGGAGGAGAAAGGAAGCAAGACATTGACTATTTGAAAGTCATGATAAGGATGGCCAGACCTTATGATGGATGTCAAATGGGAGATTATGGAAAGTAAATTCATTATTATTGATTAGGGTGGAATTCCAGGTAGAGTGATAGTAGATGACAGAGCAGAGATTGACTACACATGCCACCTATTTGCTAGGTTTTCACCATGGTACTTATCCAAAGGGTTACTGAAATGGTTTTCACTATTGGAAAAATTATTTCTCTTTACTATTTTTATGATCTTTTTATTTTTTTTGTTGTCACCAAGATGCATGTTTTCCAAGTTTTCATCAAGGTAACGATTTTTTTATTTTTCATTTTTTTATATTTTTATAGTTTTAGGCATGGCTCTTTGAAGCTCTATATAGAATTTGTGCAAGTGCAAGTTGTTGATAGGCTCTGACAAAGGTTCCCCTTCAAGTGTGGACAATTGATAAGCATTGAAACCAAAATATGTTGTTATTACATATGGACCTAGCTAGTTGGGCTCAAATTTTCTGGGTTTCTCACAATTTGCTTGATTTTTTGGATTCTCCATCAACACTAAGTCACTGATGTTGAAGTATCTAATGAAAACCATTTTTTTGTAACTACAACAAAGGAAATTTTGATATTCCTATAGATGAGTTAAGGCCCTCTGTATGCATTCATCAAGCAGTTCTAACTCATGCAACTAGGAGATACAATATTCTCCATCATCAACAAGCCCTTTGATGGAGACTTGTAGGGAGGGGACTTTGACCTTGATAAGAAGGATAGCCTCTAAACTAAAGACTAGGGAAAATGGAGTGGCGTCGGTGGGTGTGTAGATGCTTGCGCGATACACCCATAGGGTAGGGTGAAGTTGAATGTGTTATTCATGACCAACGTCATTGATGGTCTTTTTAATTATTTTGATTATGATCTTATTGGATGCCTTAGCTTGGTTATTTCCTTTTAGGTAATATGGTGTGGAAAAGCAATGTTGAATGTGGAATTTCTCACATAACATACGGACATCCTAATTTTTGAAGGGACGACCGTTTTCAGTGATGATGGCTTAGGGAACATCATACCGACATATGATGTAATTGAGGATGAATTTGGAGATTTTTTTACCAGTGATTTATGTCATGTGAATGGATTCAACCCATTTCATGAAGTATTTGATGGAAGTGATGATGAACCTATGGCCATTTGATGAGGTGGGATGAATTTTTCCTATGAAGTCAAGTCCCCATTAGGCTCAGGGCCAAGGTTAGGGAAAAATTTAGTGGTGAATCTTCACCAATTGGCGAATAATTGAAATTGGGACCTCCAAAAATGGCGAATGGTGCAAGCTAAAAAGGATGCTAAATTTCCAGGTTTTTACAAAACAATAATTTCATCTCGATCAATTTGCCTATGCATTATTTTTTAAATGATTTGTCATTGGAATTGATTCGCCAGTAGTTTATACTATAATTACAAACATTAATTATATTCCCCAATAGTATTATATTCCTACCATTAATTTTGGGGCAATATCGCCACTAATAATAAATTACCATTTAATTTTAGGGATAGTTTAGCATTGAATAGGGATTTTATTTATTTCCATCAATTAGCTTTTTAATCGGATGGCTACAGTTGATTCTGCGACCTATATGCGTGTGCCTCTTAAAAGGCTTGTTGAGGCCTGGAATTTGTTTTGAGCCACATGATTAGATTTAATCATGTGGGCCAAAACAAGTTTTGGACCTCAACAAGCCATTTAAAAGGAACATGCATATAGATTGTAAAATCAATTGTAGCCATCCGATTAAAAAACTAATAAACTTTGTTCAACATGTAAGGAAGCCAAGTCATTGTAATTATGTTGCAATTTTTAAAATCTAATCATGTGGTCCAAAACAAATTTTAGGCCTCAACAAGCCTTTTAAAAGGAACGTGCATATTAGGTCGCAGAATCAACCTGCATCCATTTGATTAAAAAGTTAATCAATGGTAAAAAATTCACTTTTCATTTAGTCTTACTTTTAAAGTGAGATTTTTAAAAAATACTTGATGTCATTGTCCTCGGACCCCGCAAGGGGGTGTTGCCCCCTTGACCCTCAAAAGGGGTCTCTTCCCCCTTGACCCCCGCAAGGGGTGCTACCCCTTGACCCCGCCGATGGCTGCTACCCCCACGCCCCTACTTCAATATTACAAAAAAAATTAAAATTGGGGGAACAACGCCGACTAACTATGCAAATTTTTAAAGGAGAGATTCGCCATTGTAATTAATCTTTTTAGTGATTACTCGCTAGGAATTTCCATTGTGATTATTATTTTTATGAATTATTCATTAAGATTCTCCAAGATTTTACATATTTTTTAAATAATGTGCATAGATTCACCAGGAAAATTAATAATTTTTTTAAATAAGAGGGAAAGATTCGTCGAGATTTTACACCTTCACCGAGGGGGGGAGTTTCTTAAAGTTATCCCTAGCCAAGGTAAAGTGATGGGTTGCATTTCTTGCACAGGTGCATGAATGAGGTCATTGTGTATCTAGAATTGTCAACATTTCCACACAAAGTGATAAGAATCATGCTCCATTGTAGTCAAATAGTATCCCAGTTGCATGATCTTTTTAGCTAGGTTCATACCACTAGAATGGTGTTCGCATATACCTTTGTGTACTTCATGTAAGGTATTTTTTGATTTATTAGTGTTGAGACATCTGTGTAAGGTGTTATGAAAGCTATGTCTATATAAGGTATCACCGATGATGGTGTAGCGAGCAACTTTGAAAATGAAGGACTTGCACTGGTTGTTGGAGAGGTTGAGACATAGGGTATGATAATGTAAGTAGTCATAGATATCTTGGTACCAGGGTAATTAGAGCCAACAAGCTCACATACCATTTCAGACTCAAGGATATCAAAGGCAGCGACCAACAATTATTCTACTAAGAACTCATACTGTGCCATATTGTAAGGAATATCCAAAAGACACCCAATAGTGGCCATGGAATTTTCTTATTTATTTTGAACACTTGGCACTTGACAAAAGGAGATGTATGCAAAGTACTACTTGAAACTATCAACTATTCTTTTGTATGGGGTCAATTTCTTGTCCTTAGTATCATAGTCATCATTGACTTGTCAAATGACATATTGTGAATCACCAAAGACCTATAGACTCTTGATTTTCCTTTTTATTACCACACACAATACAATCAACAAGGCTTCATACTTTGCAATGTTATTCGTGCATGGGCTTGGCTATCCTGGATGATTTAGGGATTGTATCCCCTTGAGGGATAACAAATAATATACCTGCACCTAATCCATGATTAGTATGTGAGCCATCAAAATATAATTTCCATGTTACTCCTATGTCCAGTGTGAATATTGACTCATTAGGAAAGTTTGAAAGCAAAGGATGATCGATTTATGTGGGCACATTTGCTAGTTGGTCAACAATGACTTGTCCTTTATTTCCTTACATTCCACATATTGAATGTCATATTCACTGAGTATCATGACCCATTTAGCCAATCATCCTATTAATTGTCACCCTACTGAGTAGATATTTTAGAGGATCTATTTTGGCCAAAAGCTTAGTGTGATGATTTAACATGTAGTGTCTCAAATTTTGAGTGGAAAGAACCACTACAAGACAAGAATGTTCAATTGGACTGTAGTTAAGCTTGCATCCCACCAAAGTGTAGCTAATGTAATACATTGCACGTTCCTTTTCTTCTGGTCATTTTGAGCCAACAATGCCCCTAGTGCAGCTGTAGTAGTTGAGATGTACAAAATTATGGGTTTTCAATCAATAAGTGGCATCAGTTTAGGAGGCTTCAAGAGATACTCTTTGATTTTTTGAAAACCTTCCTCACAATTGTTTGTCTAAATGAAAGGGACTCTCTTGCATAAAAAATATTTAAAAGGTTGACATTTATCTGTAAGTTGTGTGATGAAGTGCATAATAGACTGGAGTCAGCTCTGTAGCATTCAAATTTGACTAATTCCTTTAGGGGGAGGCATGTCTAATATTACTTTCACTTTGGTCGGGTCTAATTCAATGCCTTGATGGGAAACTATGTATCCCAAAATCTTTCCTAATGTCACACTGAAGACACATTTATTTGGATTAAGGTAGACCTTGTATTCTTCTAGCCATTTGAAAATATTTTCTAGACTCTTAAGTGATCACCACATGTCAAGGATTTTTCCAAAAGATCATCAACATATTCTTCCATCAATGTGTGCATGAGATCATGAAATATGGTGGTCATAGCTCTTTGATAGTTTGTACTTTAATTTTTTAGTCCAAAGGGAATATGGCATTCTAGCAATACGTACCCCATGGGAAAGCGAATGCTATCTTGTGTTGGTCTCCAAGGGAAATACAAATCTAATTATATCTGAAGAATCCATCCATGAGGGACAACATCTCATAGCCAGTAGTTAGGTCTACTATGATGTCCATATTCGGGAGCGGGAAGTCATCCTTTCGACATGTGTTGTTTAAGTCCCAAAAAATTGTGTGGATACGAATTTGTCTATTTGGTTTGGTCATAGGTACAAGGTTTGAGATCCAGTCTGCATAGTCAATAGTTCTTATGAAATTGACATACAATAACTTCTTAAGTTCAACTTTAACCAGCATAGCTATTTGAGGGTGCATCTTTCTAATCTTTTGTTTGACTGGCTTTCCATTTGGATGCAACCATAGATGATACAAGACTAGCTCGAGATCCGACTTGGACATATCAGCATAAGAACAGGTGAAATTGATTTGGAGTTATGTGAAAAATGCTTGAAATTTTGATTTTTCTTCTTCTGTCAGGGATGCTACAAAAAGAATAGTCTTAGGATTATTTGCAGTATTGATGCTAACTTCAATTATGTCTTCAATCAGCATTGGATATCTCTCTTGATTGATAGGTAGAAATTCCAACCCTCCATCCCCGAGTGCCTCAGAGAGGTTTTCACCCTTGGATACATCTTTTCTTTTTACTTTTGGTCATTTTTTATTTTATTTTTTTCATTTTTGTGACTAAAGGGTGGGATAGTCACTGCAAAATATTCTATAGCATCAAGATCTATAGTGAATCTATCCTTATGGTCCCCATATGGTATGCCCTCTTGTAGTCCCATAAATTCATCAATGGCCTCATCATTTTCAAATATGTCAAAGGTAGGTGGATCTTGATGGTCCCAATCGATCAATTGTGGGTAAATATTGAGGGAGATTCCATCATCTTTGTTAGTGAAGGATAGGGAAGCAATGGATAGGGTAAAGATAGAGGTATTATCGGGGTTCCAAAAGCATTATATCCATGCTCATCCATCTATGGTCTTTGGTGGGTAACGTTCATGAAAAGAGTCCACAAATATTGATATCAAAGATGTTGGTAAAGGATGGACGAGGTATGTCAAACTCTTGAAAGACATGATCAAGGTCATAGTCACTAGTGGTGCAATAGTTCCACTCATATTCATTAGAGTCAATTTCATCATAATAGATGTCAGTAGGATCCTCAAATGGATCAACATCTTTTGAAGCACTCACATGCTTATTTGAAAGCACCTTAGTACTTGGAGCACTAATCTTAATTGGTACAAACCCTAACCCCTAAGTTCTTCAGCTAGTTAAGATGCATCAAGGGTTCTCTCATTCCATTTTTATGTATACCAAGTCCACTAATTCCATCATAACCTTGTTGTTTCATGAGCTCAAAACCTTTTCCATATTGTTCTATTGGTAACGGGGACATATCTTCTTCATCTTTGTAAATCTAGGCTGAAATGTCCTCAATTTCTTCCATGTTAACCTCCCCCCATTTTGTGAAGGTGGTGGTGGGAGGAACTTTAAAGATAACATTGGGTTCTATCTTGAAGCAAGGCCTACCATAAGACTAGGGAGACTTAGGTAGCTTTTTGACGCAATAGGCAGTATTTAGTTTATACTCGCCACAACGTTTATCTTGGATCTTGATTTTGAGGTCGGTTGATGGGGTTTCAGATGTGGATGTGGAAGTATATGTGAAATATTCTCGATCAATAGGAACTTGGAATGCGAGAACTCCCCTTAAATTAATGCAATATTGGAAGGGATCGGGATTTCCAATGATCATGACTTCAGTGCCATTATATGGAAATTTCAAGCATTGATGATAAGTGGAAGGCACAACTTTCATGGTGTGAATCCAGGGTCTACCAAGGAGAAGGTTATATGGAAGTTCAAGATCCAAGACTTGGAATGTGGTTTCCATTACTACATGTCCAACTCCAATAGGGAGTGTGATAACACCCTTGGAAGAGCATTCTTCGTCATCATAGACCTTGATCACAATTTGCTTTTGGTCATGTTTACATATGCTTCAAAATAGCCCAATTCCTTGTCCAATTTTTAGGTGCAAATGTTTAGTCTAGATCCACCATCTACCAAGACTCATCTTACCTTGTGTTGATGGAAAAATACCTCAAGGTGTAATGGGTCATTATGGTTAGACTTTTGTGTAGAGTAGTCTTTGTCGAAAAAGAAGACATGAAGTGAATTATCCAAGTATCCAACCAAGGTTTCAAATCAATTGACATCTAGGTCGATAGGAATGAAGGTTTCTTTTAAAGTCTTATCAAGGATAGCTTTGTGTTTAGGTGATAGGCATAACATCTCAAGGATAGAAATAGTGCAGGTTTCTTACCCAAATGGTCAATGAGATTATATTGGTCTTTGGATTGTGGCTGCTTTGAAGAAGGATAGGATAAAGTAACCTTAGCCTTGCGGTTAGTGACAATGCATTCAGGAACCTTTCTAATGGTGATTGTGTTGACATAGTCATCAACAGCATGAAGGTGATCAATTATCTATGAGTAATAAAAGGAAGTATTGGAATAATTGGTCTGGTTGTCTATCTTTTGACCTGAACTAGAGGGTTTTCTGGAACCATGGTCTTGTAATGGATTTTTGAAAATTGTATGGTCTTGGTTGGAAGTTTATTGTTGTCCTTCAACCTTTATGGTACCATTTTCAATTAGGTCTTGGATTATGTTCTTCAATTGATGGCATGATGAGGTCTTATGCCCTTTGATGTGATGGTAGTCACAAAGGGCATTGTCATCCCACCAAGAGGGTTTGAATTGTTCGGGGTCATATGGTTTGGGCTTTGGGAGCTATATAACGTGTGATTGTACTAGCTTCTTTAGGATAGATTCAATTTGTTCTAGTAAAGGAGTTTATTATCTCTATGGTTATTTCCTTGGTTTTCTTGGGGGCCCACATTCTTGAGTATTTAAGACCATGTTAGTTGATTCTTTGGAAACATATGGTGTATCTTTTTTTGCATTGGGTACTTTGAGAGTCAATGTGGGACCTATTCGATTCATAACTTTCACATCTATGACTCCATTGTTTGTTACATTCTTATTGTGGGACCAAAAATTTCTTTTGTCATTAGAGGTTGGTTGGTTGTGTGTGTTTTTGTTGACATATGGATATGTGTAGGATCATGATGGGCCAAAAAGTGGTGATATGATGGGTATTTGTAGGGTACGTGGCTAATGACTTTTTTACCCAAAATTAATGAAATGAAAAGGGTTTTAAAGGAGATTCTTAGCTTTCCACCAATATAAATTATGCTTTACTTTGAATTTAATATATAATGACTAAAGTCCTGATTGATAGGTTGATTGAAAAAATCTATAGCTTTCAAATGGTATCACATTTTTGAATCTGAAACATGCATCACATTCTATGCTTAGGCGTTAAGGTGGTTAGGCGTATGAGTTTTTAATATTTTTAAAAGTTGTAATAAAAAAATAATAATTAATTATTTACTTGGAAATAAATTACAAAAAAAGCATCACATCGGACATGAGTCCTCTACTTATATCTAAAGTATTATAAAAAATATTATCATTTTATTGTGGTTAGGGTGGTTAGATAGACACCTACTTATTTTTTCCCTTAAATTTACGTACTACTGCAATGAAATTTCAAATTTTCACCAAATAGATTTTGTTTTTAAAAAAATAAACCTAGTAAGTTTAGAAACTAAATTCAATTTGCTAAAAATTCTATTCTTACACATTTTTGAAATAATATAGATAACTTATTCAAATTTTTATGTCAAGTTGCCTAGTTCTAATTTTTCTAAATTTTTCGCCACTTAAGGGCTTATTTTTTCCATGATGATCCTGCACATACCCATTTGCAAGTTCACCTTGGGAAATTAGGACCTTTTCTAGTGTCATGTCTTTCTCAACTAAGTCTGCAAATGTGGCACAAGAATGTACTTGTAAAGGGTGTTTCAACTTTGGCTTGAGGTTTACTACGAACATGTCCACTTTTTATTTTTCTGGAATCTTGATGGACATTGACTCACCATACTATGCCATCTTTGGAAGAAAGTAAAAAAGGGATCTCCTTCATCTTATGTCAAGTGGCACAAGGTAGAAATTGTGACATCATTTTCAATGTTATAAGGATAATTCTCCATGAATCTATTGGTGAAGTCATCCCATGACTTTATAGACCCTTTAGGTATCAATGTAAACCATTCAAGTGTAGGCCCAATAAAACTTCTATGGAAGATTCTCAAATGGTAGGAGTGATCATATGTGACATCCACACAAGCAGTGGTGAATTCTCATATGTGCTCGAGAGGATTGCTCTTTCCCTTATACTTGGTGAAAGTAGGGATGATATACCTAGGAGGGAAAGGAGGAATGTATATGCTAGTGTCATATGGGTAACGGTGTAAAACATGTGAAGAGTATGTATTCTTCTTTGACACTTGCATCCCTTCCACTTGATTTTATAGGGCAGCCAACTAGGTAGTCAATGCATCTATCATGAGATTGTTGGAAACATTGTTATGAGGTACATATTTGTGTTGTGTGGTCCCATTATTTGTTGAAATGACATGTTTTGGTTTGGAACATTGTGTGTATTTGGTGGATGTTGGTTGTGTCCATGAGTATGAATGTGTGACATGTAAGTAGGGACGTGGGAAGTGGTTGAGCTATGTTTCATTTTTTGGGTGTGTTGTTCGTGTATATTTTGGTTTCCAAAAAAGGATCCATGTGTGTAGCCATATGATATGTTAAGAGGTTGTTTCATTTCTGATTCTTGTCCTTGTTGAAAAGGATTATAACCATGTGACATGTTTTTATTTTGACTATGTGGATCATTCATGGTTTGTCCTTGTAAGGTGTTTGTATTGATATGAGGACCTTGTGACATGGTTTTTGTGTTTGGTTGAGATCCTACCACAATAGTGGTTTACAATTTCTGAAAGATCCTGATTTTTGTTGAAATCACATATTTTTAGAAAATATAATGATTTAAGCCTTGAGATGTTCCATTTAAAGGATTCCAATTGAACAGGGTTTGATCAAACCACCTTAGACCAAGCCCCCTTGGATAGAACCCCGCTAGTTTTAAACCATTCCTATAACAAAGTCTCCTTTACACCTATCAAAATGCTGATAAAAAACCAATTTTGATTTACCTTTTGGGGGATGAAATGAATTCATTTAAAAATTATTTTTTCTAAGTATGTATTCCTTATTATAAGCTTCCAAAACAGTATAATTTTAATCAAATTTAATTTGATTATTATATTCATTTTTTATTTCTTGTGAATGTAGGTTTTTCACCAAAAAATCAATCTCTTTATTCTGCATATGTGGAAAAATAGCCAATTATCAATATATATATATATATATGAGTGCACCAGATATTGAAGTCCTTGATCCAACAAAAAAATAAAAAATCAATTTCAATACATACAAAAAAATTTATGTGTTATACGGTCATGCTATGTCTGAATTGTAATTGTTTTGACTTTGAAACTTGATTAAAGAAAAAATATTCAATAAAAAACTATCTAACCAAGTGGAAGCACTATATATCAGAGTTGCAAATCTAAATTCGAAAGAATTAGAATTTTATCCTTCATGGAAAAAAAGTTATGCATTATACGGTGAGCGTCACTTTTTAAAAATGTTGTTTTATGAAAAAAACTAGTTTTCAAGGGAGATGGAAAAGGAAGTGTAATCTGATTCCAAAAATTTTGAACAAAATATATTAAGAATCTACAGAAAAAATTTCACAAAACTCTAGTTTACATCATCTTCAAATTCCTCACGATTTAGCCGCTATAGGTGCTCAAAAGTGAAGATTCAGTTTAAAAAAATTATTTCAGTGTCCAATTTGGCCAAAAATTGTAAGCCACTATTGTGGGATCACCCATGAGAACCCATCTTGCCTTAGGCCTACCAAGGATGTTAGATGTGGATGCCCCTATGGCTTGAGTTGATGATCCAAAGGGATTCAATGTTGAGCCAAAAGGTTGTGTTGTGAATAATGGTTGAGATGTGGTTTATGTCATGGGATGTGACATAGATTGTGTTGCAAAGATGGATGAAGTGTTGGTAGTTGTGGTATTTTGGCTTGTTGTTCCAATGGGTATGGAAATTGTAAGTTGTGGTGTAGATTGTCCTTAGCTTGTTTGTTTTTTTTCCTTGGGTGATGTTGTACATAATGTATTGGCATCAAATCCTTGAGGTATTTTAACTCCTTCATGTAATAGTTTTGCTAAATATCGTTCAGGGTCCAACATGACAATTTCATCCACAAGAGAGGCTACTTCAATATTTTTTTGCAAGAACCTATACTTCTTCTATAAACACATTTCCATTTGTGTCTCTAACAAGGAATTGTTCAAAAGGATTTGGTGTCTTTGGTTGGTTATAAGATGTAGAGCCCAAGTTGACATGGTCATGACTTTCAAGGTTGGTATTGTCAAAGTTGAGGGTGCTAGTGTAATTGTATAGGTCATCATTGTCATGAAAGAGATCCATTGATCAATGTTTCTTTTGCAATCTAGTTTCAACCATATAACAATTGCTCAAAATCAAGGTAGATGGTATGAAACTAAGACTATGTTTTTGGTATTTTTGATATAAGGTATGCCTAAATGTAATGCAACTATTTATTTTTTTGGTATTTTTTCTATTTTGAGGATGAAAGATGTCTAATGTTTGGAACAAGACTGAAAGGGATAATGATAACATTGGATGTTATGAAGTTTAGAATGAATGAAGATGCTCTTTTAGGTCTAAAATGTTGTGGTATGAAGGATGCAAATGACTAAGAGGTGATGGATACCTATAGTGAACTTAAGGGCTTAAACACTTTTGAAAGATGTAATAAGAGGATCACTAACTATCCAAGGGTAAACTAGTGTTTCAAATAGGATTGTCAAATGGTATTTTTTCTAGGACAAGTGAAAATAGTGACAAAGTGAGTTTCCCAACTAGACTTGTTTGCGAGTAGGAAATTATCACCAAAATGACAAAGGACTAAGTTAAAAAGTGACTTGGTCAAATGACAATATTTTTATGAAGCAATGATTTGTGCCAAAGTATAGAGAGTTCTTCTATCCTAAAATCCACAAGGTGTCAAGCCTAAAATTCTAAAAAAGGTAGCCTAATGTGATGTTGGGAGATGCAAGTAATGAGGATGCTAAGGTACCAAAAATGGTGACTTAATAATGGAATGGTGATATGCAAGGTGAATTGAGCAAGCTTCTGGTTTTAAATTTAGAAATCACAAGAAGAAGTTGGTCTAAAAATGGATCTCAAAGCTTTGAATCTAATTTAGGTGACCTAATTTAGATTGTTTGATTTGAAAGTGTTTTTTGGGTGTAATGTTGTGAAGTGTTTTAATTTTCAAGTGTAAGGTTTGTTTTCTTGTTTGTTTGAATAATCAAGCAAAGAATTTTTTTTTTGAGTTTTATCTTGACAAACACTTTGAAAACAATTTGCACAACATAGGCTTCTCAAGAGATATCACTCACTAGATCCCCACTTGGATTTCTCCAACCACTTAAACAAGGAAGACAACTAGAGACTTGGTGGCACTGGCTCCCCTCCACGACACTCACTTCTCGGGCTCACCAAGTCTCAATTACCCAAAGAGGAATTTTTGTCTCTACACATGCTTAGTGAAGACATGAGGTGGCTTCAGAATGACCATTCCTATGCTAGCAAGTGAAAAAGGATTTTGGCCACTATAACAAAGGTTCTTAGTGAATACTCAAGGACATGGCACCTCATGAGTGTCCAACAAGCCACTTAAGGCTTTAATCACTCTACTAGGTGCTCTTATACGTTTTACGGTAGGTACCCTATTTCGAGTGACACTACATGGCTAAGGCCTACTTACCATGAGGACTTGACGGTTTAGTCTTATCTTTTTATATACCATCCCGAGCAAAAAAATGGTTGGATTTGTTTCCTCTTTTGAGGAAAGTCCCTCTAAAGGTAACAATAGCAATACAAAGATGTTTTTGATCACCCAAGAATGCATGAAGCACAAGGGGAGTACATACACAAACACCTTTGCCTCACACTCGCATAATGTTCATTTTAATTCCAAAATCCAAATGTACACACCTAGAAACAAAATGTAAACCACAAGACAATGCAAGCACTAGTAAATTTTAAACCCGCTTATGATGTCAACTCAAGCACTCAAGTTCTTTTTATGACCACTAATCATTCTATGTGAAAAAGGCACTCAAGATAAAGCAAAGTAAAGCTTGAGCACTGTAAAGTATGATTAGTAGTTTTGGCCCCCAATCTTTGACAAATGACAGTTGAGGTTTTAAATATTAAATCATGGACATTCGAACCTGCCAAAAAAAGGTCAAAGATTAGTCACAAAATTAAACTAGAGATAAAACTAACATCTAATTAATAGAAAAAATTAATCAAGTCTAGAAATCTAATTAAGTAAAAAAAAAAATCTAAAATTTAAGTCTAAATTAAAAAAAAAAGCTAGATTTAAATCTAGAAAGTTAAATCTAATTAAAACTAAAAATATGATTAATCTAAAATTGAAATCCCAAAAATCTACTTAATCTAAAATATAAAATCTAAAATTTAATATGAATTAAAAATCGAAGGTTCAATTAAGAATCTAAAAAAATCGAATTAAAAATGTAAAGTTAATTAAAGTCTAATATAATTAAAAATGTAAAATTGAATTAAGATCTAATTAAAAGTCTAATTAAATCTAATTAAAATATAATTAAAAATCTAATTGAAATCTAATAAGAATCTAATTAAATTAAAATCAAAATGTAAATTAAATTAAAATCTAAACTAATGAAAAATCTAATGAATTAAAAGCATATTAAAGATGTAACTCTAATGAAAATTAAAATATAATTAAAATCTCAATCTAATGAAAAGCTAAAGTAAATTAAAAGATAATGTAAATCAAAAGTTAAAAATATTAAGTTAATTAAAATCTAAACTAATTGAAAATGTAAAATCGAATTAAGATCTATTTAAAAGTCTAATACAATCTAATTAAAAATCTAATGTAAAATATAATTAAGAAACTAATA
This sequence comes from Sequoia sempervirens, assembly GCA_007258455.2. Taxonomy (NCBI): domain Eukaryota; kingdom Viridiplantae; phylum Streptophyta; class Pinopsida; order Cupressales; family Cupressaceae; genus Sequoia; species Sequoia sempervirens. Next base: position 22,776 of record VDFB02359651.1, read on the forward strand.
AAAATAAAATCTAAACTAATGAAAAATCTAATAAATTAAAAGCATATTAAAGATGTAACTCTAATGAAAATTAAAATATAATTAAAATCTAAATCTAATGAAAAGCTAAATTAAATTAAAAGCTAATATAAATCAAAATCTAAATTAAATATGAATGAATTACTACCTATGTTTAGTGAACTCTAGTGGCAGTGAGCCTGCATACAGAAGGCTTTGATGAGAAAGAGATAGGGAGCATTAATTGTCCCGTCATTGTCAAACTAGCATTAAAAATAGAATATTCTCCCACTTGTGCTCACTGCCCTGATTGCTAAACAAGCATTTAAGATAGAAACGTCTGTTGACTTCTAGTCTTCCTTTCACATGTGTGTTGTAGCCTTCAGGCTTAAATTTTCTAGACACTGTAGTCGATTATCAGCTGAGACATTTATGATGAGTGGTTTAAATAGTCGCATTATGAATGGCATGGATGGTTGGCCTGTCAGCTGAACAATTATTTATTCTCACATAATTGAAACCAATAGCAGTGGGGAAAGTAGTGTGCCAAATGGGAGAAGTGAAAGGTCAATACCAGTGAAGAGAATTTGGAGGAGTAGAAACCAATGGTGTGTCGAGTGGGAGAAGTGAAAACTAAATGCCAGTGGAGGATGTTGCTCTCCAAATTGTAGCTAACTTGAAATCTTACTACTACCTGTAGATGCAAAAAACCCAATGTACATATGGCCTTGTATAATATCATCCACATTCAAATCTTTTTTGTGACAGTAGAGCTTTCTATGGCCTGGCCAAACTGAAGAAGTGGAAGGTCAATACTAGTGAGGAAAATTATGGAGGCACAAAAAGAAATAGTGCTGGAGAGAAATTAGATAATTTTTATGTTGTTTTGGGGCTTAAATCTAACTGCACATTCTTAGAGCTCAGAAATGCCTATGAGAAGCTTGCCATGAGATGGCACTCAGATAAATGGTTAGTGTGGGGAAATGCAAAGCTTGCTAAAGGATAGAAGAAGAATTTTTAGGTGATTCAAGAGGCTTATTCAGTTTTTTTTATTATTATTTTTAGTTTTATTATCTGATGACAACAAGAGAAGTCTCTATAATTTGGGGGTCTATGAGGAAGCTGACGATGATGAAATGTGGTAACTTGTAGGAGGATGAAAATTTTTTTAGGTCAATGAGCAAGATGGGATGTACTCTAGCTACTGTGGCGTATGATATGCTTATGGACACATATTTCAAGTAGGGAATGAATTTGGAGATAGAGAATTTGGTGCAAAAGATGCTAAATTGGTGGATAAAGCTAGATTCAGTAACTTGTGATATAGATGGATTTTTTAAGGAGCGTAAGCTAAATGAGTCCTTAAAATTTATCAAAAAAATGATAGAGACTAGCTTTAAACTGGTAGTTGTTGTATATCAAATAAATATTCATCACATGAAATAGAGATGATAGCTATACCTATTACCACACCTTGAATTTGTTTCACTCAAAGGCCTATATACATTCACACACATTTCATTTATTTATTTATTATTTTTTGCAAGCATCTTCAAAAGAGATATGAATACCTTAAAAGAATTTTCTTGTCTTTGTTCATGCTAGACAAAGACTGTGAGATACTCATGCAAGAAGGTTGAGGATTCAAGCAATGAAAGCTAATTACCAATACAATCTATGTCTTTGACCTTATGACCAAAAATAAAATCCAACCGTCTAGAAATAAATGTAGAAGAAAAAGATTTTTCCATCAGTCTAGAAATAAATGCAAAATGAAAAGCTTTTTGTCACCATTCTGTTTATTTGGACTAATGGAAATTATGAAAGAAGAAATAAACATTGAAAGTGGAATATTGCAAGTTGAAAAAGAGAGGTGATAAGAAAATGTTTCACAAATAGTAGTCCCTATTAGCCAACTCCAAGAAGCTTGACTGCTTGGAATATTTGAGCATTACCAAAAGCTTGAGCGAGACTTATAATCTAGAATCCCCAAAGATATTAGAAACGTCAGGTTCACCAAATGTATTAAAGGAGAATTTTTCAAGTTAGTTGCAAGTAGCATAAATCATAAACCCCAATCAACAATAGAGCACAATGGAAAACAAGAAACATTAAAATTTTGAAACACTATCACTTGGTATTCATGCCTCTATTGAATAACCTCCATTGGCCTTCTCCATCTTCTTGAAAATTATATAATTTCCCTCATATTGAAGTGCAACTATAACTTATGCCTAAGAAAAGCAAGATATTGAAGTACTGTATGCTCAAGTACTCAAGTTCTCAAGCATGCTAAAAGTAGCTTTGTGTGTCCAAAATGGCTTGAGAGAGAGCCTTTTAAAGAATGTCAAATTGGGAATGGATGCCAAAAATTAAAAGTTTATAAAAACCTAAGATCAAAGGCTAGGATTCAATGTGATGAGGAGCATTACGGTTAAAGGGAAACATTAGGTCAAATTTAGGGAAAGCTTTGAAATAAACGGCTGAGATTTAATTGGAAGAAATTAAATCAATGGTGGAGAATAAATGAGATAAGGAAAAGATTTGGCACATAAATGAGGTAGTTGAAAAATCCAATAATAATATAAATTATTTGATTTATGGAGGCATAAATGTGAATAAGACAAAAGAAAATAAATAATTGTTTTAATTATTTACTTATGGGATGAAAAGTGGGTTAAATGGATAATTTTATTTAATTGAAGGGTAAATGGTAATGTTATTAAATAATTTGTAGACACGGAAAAAGTAACCCTTCTACTTTTTCTCATGTTTAAGCCCCCTAGTGGACTTTGGCTTGATTTTGCATAGATTTAATCTTGTAATGTGGCAAACACATTCACATTAGGTCTTGGACCCTTGTGAATCATTAAGAATTCTAGGTTGTCTTGTAAAAGTGTTTTGAAGTGTTGTAACCCACTTTCACACCTTTCTGGGACCCTTTCATTATAATTCACTTAAATAACCCCTTTTTATCACTTACCAAGTCTTATTTCAAAGTGTTGTAAAGAGTTGTAACAAACTCTCATGCTCTTCTAGACTTGTCATCACTAATTCAACCCTTTCTTATGTTTAAATTACCCCTTAATACACTTTTTGGCCTTAAGTATATTTTTGAGAATATTCTCATTAAACCTTATTTAATGCAGTTTTATTTTTGAAACCCAGTAAAATTGCCCCGGTGGGAGCAAGTTGCCACGTGGGATGACTTAGTCCCCTTGGGCACAAAAATCAAAATAATTTTTATTTCCTAGTAGGAATTTATTCTCTTACCCTTGAGGTCGGCCTGTGATGTGTTATTTTTGGGAATTATTGGAAAATCAAGTATAAATAAAGGGTGTTTCCCCTCATTTTACACCTAATTCATCCAACATTCAAGCATTCATTCACTTAATCATTCTCAAGAATTCAAGCATCTCTAGGAATAATCAAGTCATCCATTAGAGCACTTCATTGCAAATATTTAGATTTATACATCAAGGGTTTGGTAAGTTTATGGCATTTCATGTTGTTTATTTATCATTCTCTTCTTATTTCATTTCATCATCTAGGGTTTGATTACCAAATCAGGGTTTGACCAAGGAAAACCCCTATACTCTAACCCTTAACCCTTTTTCCTGTCTTTTCATGTGTTTTCGCAAGTTTTTTTTTAAAGAGGAAAGTGTCAAAAAGGTGTTGCAAAGTCATCAAAGTCAACATAACCCTAATTGAAGCTTGGAGACTTCTTTCAGCTCATTTTCTACAGAATCAGGATCAGACACCTATCAAGAAGGAAAGTACAAACTAAAAGCTACCGAACCCTGTTCCAAAATTCTAGAAATTCCTAGGTGGACTAAGTTTCCATTTGTAGTGAATTAGTCCCATTTCCAGGCCTAAAAAGTGGTCTCTATATTTTTGGATACCCATTTGGCAGATTCTTGTTTCGATAGATTTTTCTTGAAACTGGACTAAGTCACCCAACTTGGCGTAATTGTCCCAATCAACATTTCTAGTTAATTATGTAGGATTCCAGAGCCTCTCTACATCAAATTTCATATTTTAGGTGCACCTCTCCAGTTCTATTTAATTCTTTTATCATTTACTTGCATTCTTAGGTGTTTTTGCATACATCACTATGTTTTCTAGCACTTTGCATTTCTTAGGTTTAGTGTTAATAAATCATTTATTATTCAGTCTATTGCATTTAGACATCATAATTAGGTATATTACATTCCTCATAACATTAATATTTGAACGTATACATTACATTTTGGCCCATCTTTTCCCTTTTAGGTGAAAAACCCTAGAAGGGTTAGAAAGCATTCAAGTGCCAAAATCTTTATTTACATTTTGGTGAACCAGAATTTTGGACATTTTGCTTTTGATTTCACTTGCATTTTCTTCCTAGGTTTACTTTGCATCAACATTGAATTAGGTGTTGCATTGTTTACTTTGCATCCTAAGGTTTCAAACATTGCATTAGTGAAAAGCTCATTTAAGCTTGCATTATTGCATTGCATTTCCTTGCACAATAGTGAAATTATGTATTTTCACTATATATTTGCATGGTACAGTACAAAACACATGAATATCCATCAGAAAATTTAGAAAAACTTCAAAAAATTCCCCTACTGGGACTAATTGGTCACCCTGGGCAACTTAGTCCTAGTGCACATTTTACATATGTGTTTTCAGCATTATGTTTCTAGTTTCTTCAAATACTATTTGTTTCAATTACTTTTTTGTTTTTGTGTAGTTATTTTTTGTTACATTCAAATCATTAGCATTAATATCATTTACTTTCATGGAAATTATAGATAGCATTATATTTTTACAATGTTCATTTTCAGCATTAGTTCCTACTTCATTTAGATCAGATTCATCAGAAAAAAGCAAACAAAAACCTTACAACACCAAATGAACCAATAAAAAAGTTCTTCACTTTAGGACGACTATATCATCCAAACCTTTTAGTACCAATGACTTGGATAAGTTAGAAAAATATCTACGAGGATTCCTCTCTCTGATTTCATCCACTAAGGCTTACGATGACAAACCCAAACCATCCAATGATAACTTATCTCCCAAACCTTTTAGTAGTGATGAATTTGATATGTTAGATGAAGCCCTTGAGGACTTGATCTCACCAATGCCATCCACTAAGGTTTTTTGTGAGCAACCTACAAAAAAAGATGTCAATGTAATTCAACCTCAACTTGTCCTTTACCCACCTTCACATCAACCTCAACCTCCACCTAAACCCAAGTTTACCCTTTACCCACCTCCGCATGATGTTGTTTCACACACACATTACACTAGAAATAATCTGCAACCACCACAACCCACCCAAACCTCCTTACCTTTTCCCAATTCCATACTGCCTAGTCCTCTTCATGATGTTGACATCATTGAAGAAGATGATGACAACATGTGAATAAGCTCTTAAATGAATTCTTTGACAACCTTGAAGCCAATGCATCCTTTTATCCATCCATGAAACAACAAGACCTTCCTACAATCTCACCTCCTCATACGTTTGGTTTCCTACATCCTAAAACAAATTAAGGACCTAAGTTCCCTCCAACAGGTGGACCTAGTTCCTCTAACCAAGCACCTCCTCAACCACTCTATGATTACAAAGTCACTAGTACTCCAATAAACCTTGAAGAAACTTATCGCAAAGGTTTTACCATCTTAAGAAAACAAGGATGTGACACAATAACTAAGCATAACATTCATCAATAGCTAGAACAAAATCTAAAAGATGAAAACACAACCAGGTTAGGCTATCAAGCTCCCCCTCATGACAACAAGCCTCCTTTTGAATATTGGAGACTTCATGATGATGGCACAGTGATCTTTGACTCCCCTCCTAGTTTGAATTTTCTTATTCCACATGAAAAATCCTTACATGACTCCAATGAAAAGGATTTGAGGATCACCATAGGTCCTCTTCCTCCTTCATTTCATGAAAAAGGTGAATCTATTAAATGCAAATGACCTTACAAATTGAAAAAACTAAAGTTTCCTCTCCATCCACCACCTGAATGTGAAAGGAAACTACAAATGATTTTAAATAGAGGTCTCATCCTATTACCAACTATGAATAGGTTGGTAATTCATCGTAAAGATTCCAATATACCCTACTGTAAATACTTTGTGTTCTTGGACACCACACTGATGAATGTCAAACATTGAAGGAAATACTAAGTACCACTTTGATGACATTGACTGCTATCCTATCATCCCATAGTACACTTTCCCACACCTCATCATGCAATATTTGTATAATTTTCCATTCTCACTATTGCATGACCTTTCTTATTTCCTATCTCAGCTCATTCTTTTCCTACACTCAGTGGAGACAAGAAGTTGCTAGCCATGTCCTAGTACTTAATGCATTTTTCCTTGTCCTCTACCCATTTTTTTCACCTTCTGCTTATCCTAACTTACATTGGGAAGTGGATGACTCATTTGATGGTCGACTTGCCTTTGCATTAATAGTATTTTTCATTTTCTTTTAAGTGTGCATGTGCATATTGTTTTCCCCTATAATGTGATGTTTTATGTTTCCTCTCTTCGTAACATTCTTCTATTTGTCTCTCCATTCTTCTATATGTCGTACATCACTTTTTCCTTTCATTTTTATTTTTTGTTTTCATTTTGTGGATGACACAAAGAATTGAGATGCCCTATGTCTCTTCCATTTTGACCTAGAAGGTCTCTCTATTTTTCATTTTCACCTTTGTTTTTTGTTTTCCTTTTGGGGATGACGCAAGGTATTAAGACCAAAATGTCTCTTTCGTGTTGACCCAAAAGCTTTTCCTTTTCTTTCACCTTTTCATTTTCTTTCACTTGTGTTTTCCTTTTGGGCATGATGCAAAGCATTGAGACATCCTATGTCTCTTCCATGTTGACTCAAAATGGATTTTTTTTTTCTTTTGTTTTTTCTCTATTTGTGTCATTCTTCTAGTTCTATGTGTATTTGGGGAATGATGACAATTCTGAGCTCCTTGTTCAAAACATTGCAAAAACAAACATACTAACCCCAAATCCATAGATCCCTTATGTGTTTGGTTTTTTTCATTTTGGGGGAAACCCCTATTTCTTTTGTTCCTTTTTCATTTACATGATGCAGACTTACTTGGAAATGTATGACTTGGAATAGGAGCTTTCCAAGTTGGCTCTCATGTCTTCTTTTTTTGGTCTATTTACATTTTTCATTTGCTACTTTAAAGTAATTTCTCACAAAATGGTGTGTAGAAATTCCTTTAAAGTGGGGGCATACATTGGCATTATTCATTTGCATTTTTTTCCTTTTCTTGGTTCTTAGTGTAGCCTTGTCACTTTATATGATGCATTTGTCACTTTTTGGATGACATTGGGTGTGATGTCTTTCATGTGTGTGATCTATCTTAGCATATTACATTCCTCTTAGTGGTTTGATGTGACACATTGCATCCCCTAATTTGTGAATTTTTTATCCTTTGATTGGTCCTCTCTTGGAGACATTAGACATAATTTTCCCTCAGTTAAATACCTTGCATGAACTAAACAAGACTCCTTTGAACATCTTTTCAATGTTGTGTTTTTCATTTATATGTCCACCTTTCATAACAAAGCTTGCATGCTTGTGGTGCCATCACATTTTTTCATGAGTTCTAAGCATACAAAGCTTTGCTTGTATCATAAAGTATGAAATGAACTTTTCCTTTGTGGCACCTTATTAAAGTTATTAGGAGATATAACTTTGGTATGGTTGAGTGGGAATCCCATTCTAAGGCATGAATTTTCCCCATAGCCACCTTGTGGATTCCTCACCCCACGAACAACCAAAATTTTCATGGCCCTAGAGTGAGTATGTTATGGATTTCTCACCCCACAGACAACTAGAAGTTTTGTGGTCACAGAGTGAGTATACTTGGGCCTTCTCACCCAGTGTACAACCATGAGTTTTGTCACCCCAGAGTGAGTACACATTTCTAGAAAAATAGCCTAGATCTTATCCACAACAGGTTGGAAAAAAATCAAAGCTTGATCTGACTTTCTTCCCTCTTTCCTTCCTTTTCATCATTTTCATGTGTGTTCCTTTGCGTTCATGTTTGGTCTTCTGCTGTCCCTCTGTATAGGTGCCAAAGTGCACTCGGCAGCCCACTCTACCATGTCGTGACGCATGAGCCTCTCCATCCGACGAAAAGAAATTGTTTTGATGTTGCTGTCCCGAATTGCTTTAAGATGTGTGTCTTCCCATCAACATCAAAATGGATCTCCATGTCCTTGAGACGAAGAGTGACTTCCTCAGAGTGAATGAAGCCACTTCATGCCAAGGCCAAAATCAATGTCTCCCATGTTAACTTCGTGTAATCAGCCTTGAACTCATAATTGTTCAAGCGTAAAGGGAGATCCTTAATCATGCGTTCACACCTCAAAGTGTATCCGTTGGCCACCTTAACCCTAATGCCCTCGAACTCCTCAGTGATGAGTCTGCGTTTCTCAACAAATCTAGCATCTATGAAATTGTGTGTGGCTCCTGTATCAAGAAGGGTAATGACCCTCTGCCCTGCCAACACTCCACGAATCCTGAATGAGCCCTCCTGCTAAATGCTAGATAGGCGTGCCTCCTGTATCTGAAGTTCTGACTCTATCTCTGCCTTAGGCTCTGAAGCCTCTGGCTCTGACTCCTCAGAACTCTCCTGCTGTTCGGAATTCTCTGACTCCGAATCCTCATAATACACCCACATCACTCGATTTGCCTTGCCCTTAGGCCTCAAAGGACAATCATGATTGGCGTCATAGGGACCTTTGCAGTAGAAGCAAAGCTTCTTCCTGCGTAGATCGTTAAGGGCCTCTCGATCCAAAGGTGGTGGTGCTGATTTACCCTTTGAATCATTCTTGAAATCTGATTTCTCTTTGTTAAAATCAGACTTCTCTCTGTTTCTGTTAAAGCCCTTATTGTCCCTGAAAGAAGAAGAACCTTTGGAGTTGAATCTACTGGAAGGTGCTGCCAACTCCATACTACGTGCCTTCTTCATTGCTTCCTGTAATGAAGGAGGATCAAAGGCTTTGATCCAGCCTCTCAATGGTTCCGTCAATCCCTCCATGAAGAGCACTACTAATCGTCTCTCTGAAATATTCGGAACCATAACTGATAACTTCTGAAAGTCACCAATATAAGACTCCAAGCTGCCACTCTGTCTCAACTGAGCCAAGTCTCTAAAGTAGGATTCTGGATCCTTCCTGTCAAACCGCTCCACCAACCTGTCAACAAACTCCTGATATGATGTGATCCGGTCATGCTGTAGTGTCACCATCCCGTGGTGCCACCAGTCGTAAGCTACTCCCTCAAGATGCAGTGTCGCATATCGAATAGCATCTCTCTCAGCCATCAGACACAGTGTGAGGAATGTATCTAGCTTACTAATCCATGCCTGGGCTGTCACCTTACCACTACCATCGAACATCGCTAGATTGAGCCTGTTGGTTGCATGCTTCAGATCATTATTCTGATATTTAGGTCTCCAATC
>VDFB02359652.1:0-186655 GCA_007258455.2 Sequoia sempervirens
GAAACTCCATTTGCAGACCCAACTTCCCATGCTTTGTGAACCATAAATGCCTCCTTGTGATTACCAGAAAATCGTATCAACCAACTAAACAATTCCAAGCATTGTCATGACTTGACACCCAAGAGACCTTGGGGTGATTTCTAAAACTTGGTTGCAGAAATTACCTTTCAAGAGCAATAGCATACTTGTATGTTGTTTGTGTTGAGAAGGTGCAAAAACACCCATCAACAACACCCTCCAATTCTATCATGTGTTCAATCCCCCTTTCAAGAGGTCTTCCAAGTGGAATGCCACTAAAAACTTTGCTTCACTTAGAAAGCAAAGCTTGCACATTAGGATGATAGTCTCTCTTTTCTTCTTGAGGAAAGGTGAGCATGACGACACTCTTTGCTGCCCACTCTACTTGATCATGTTGAATCAGTCTTTCCATTCGCTTGAATGAAATAATGTGAGGGCTTCCATTGGACATCCCTCTCAATACAACCTTTTTCCCATCTGATTGGAACTTCAACTCCATGGTTTGAAGGTCTAATGTGATTTACCCCAAAGAATGCAGCCATTGGATTCCAAGAAATGCATCCATGTCACCAATACTCACAACATAGAAGTCATCCTTGACTCCATAGTTGCCCAATTGAATACTCATATTAGGTATCTTTCTCATGCAAGTAAGCATAAAGCCATCAACCACCAAAGAATTGGAACTTCAACTCCATGGTTTGAAGGTTTAATGTGATTTACCCCAAAGGATGCAGCCATTAGATTCCAAGAATTGCATCCATGTCACCAATACTCACAACATAGAATTCATCCTTGACTTCATAGGTGCCCAATTGAATACTCATATTAGGTCTCTTTCTCGTGCAAGTAAGTGTAAAACCATCAATCACCATTACCTTAAAGCCTTCAAATTCTTCAGTTTTGAGTTCTCTTTTGGCAACAATACCTTCGTCAATGAAATTATGCGTTGCTCTAGTGTCGATGAGAGTAACCATTTGCTGCCCACATAAGACTCCTCGAACCCTAAAAGATTCATTTTTTTGAAAGCTGGAAAACTGGGCAAGAGAGCCTTCACTCTCCTTCTCTTCTTCTGACTCTTCTTCTTCCTTATCCTCCAAAGCAGACTATTGTTCTGATTTTTCTGATGCTGATTCATCAGCTGAATATACCTCCAAGTGATGTACTTTGCCTCTCTCAAAGCATTTAAGACCTAGGGCCCATGGCTCCTTGCAAGTGAAGCACAATATTTTCCTTCTTAGCTCGTTACGGAGGTCATCATCCATTCTTGATGGAAACTTCTTTGGCTGATTAGCATCTTTATGAAAATGCTTCTTGTCCTTCTTGTTTTGGAAGGTCTTGGACTGAAATTTGTGTCTTGGGGCTGCAAGTTCCATGCTTCTTGCTTTCCTAATCGCTTCTTGGAGAGTTGGTGGGTCAAAGGCCTTAACCCATCCCTTCAATGGCTCCATTAGCCCTTCACTGAAAAGGACCACCGACCTTTTTGTGATGTTAGGAACCATGATAGAAAGCCTTTGAAATTCAGTGATGAAGGTATCAAGAGAGCTATGTTGTCTCAATTCTGCAAGCTCTCGAAACTGCATCTTAGGATCCTTCCTATCAAATCTTTCGGTAAGCTTGTTTGTAAACTCATCATAGGTGTTGATCAAAGTGTGGCCCAGTGTGACCAAGCCATGGTACCACCACTAATAAGCAGCTCCATCCAAGTGTAAAGTGGCAAATTTTATGGTATCCACTTCTGGCATGTCTTAAGGCCAAATAGTTGTCCAATTTTTGGACCCAAGCTTGGGCAGTGCACTTGTCACTCCTGTCAAAGTGAGCTAAGGAAATAAAGTACTTGTCAATCTTTGAGAAGGGAAAATTACCATCCCTAATTTTGAACTAAGGAAATAATGTAGTCATTTAATTTAAATTGCCCACAAAGTAAATTTAGTATTATAAAAGGCAACTTATATTTTATTATTAAATTATAAAGTAACTCAAAGTGTTATTATAAAGTGTTTCCAAAAGAAGGACTAAAATGATGTCAAAAGTGTTGCTAGGACTAGGGGGCAAATTGAAATATTAAATTAAAAAATTAAAAAAATTCTAGAGTCTTCTTGAGGAGGGCTAAAAATAGCGAACAAATGATTATAAAAGAAGCAATTGGGCTTGAGGAAAATCATCAATTTTTTGTTGCTGAAAACCTCTTTTTTTGAAAATTGAGCCTCTATGTTTATGTTTTGGCCAAAGGACGAAAACCCTATAAGTTCCTCTCTATAATTTTTTAAAAAAAAATTTCCACCCTCTCTGTGAATTGAGTTTTAGTTTTGCATGTTGTCGTTTGTATGTTTGCAAGGATTTGATGCATGTTTGGTATTTACAAAGAACAACAATTTGAAATAGATCTTGTTCACTAACAAAGACAACATAGAAAATTACTTCGCATTTGCTAACTTGGTAATAGAAAATTAATGAATAAGAATTGACCTTTATTTCAGAAGTGACAACATTACATCAACAACTCTTCTTCCAGCTTCACCATTATCCAGCAAGGCAGATTTTTGACACTCTATAGGGCTGGTATTGTAATTTATTACTGTTGCAGATTAACATTAGCTTATTACAGGTCATGGCAACTTGAAATCAATTTAACACACCATCCTCCTTCAAGAAAAACAACCTTCCACAAAATATAACAGTCTGCTATTATGTTTACAATGATTATTGCCCTCCACTGGAAAGGGAACAGGTATAATAAGCCTGAAATTAATTTTTGGTCAAGAGTAGATGAAGATTGGCAGCACCAGAAAGCACAAGTGCAGCCCAAGCATTAATGCAAAACACCACCAAACTGATTAAATCCCACGAAATCTCCTTTGCAAATAATAATAGAGAGTTAGGTGCCACAAATGGGCTACAAAACTACCACAAAACTAAGCGCTTTACTCTATAACCCACATGTCACCCTTAAGTAAGGTACGACTTGGCATAAACTATATAGCCTCACATCAGAAATTAAATAGGATAGTAAACTCCTGTTTTGAAGAACCAAAATGGTCGTGCGGCCTAGGAAATAGTAAAGAATCAATACCCACAAATTTTAATTGCTTCCTTCAATTCATACAAATAGTTCAAGGTGTACGGTGTGGTAGGTAACAATAGTACGACAACATCCTTTCCTGTGAGGAATTTGCAATAATATAGCGGATCACTACACAAACGAAACGTTAGGATATTAATGGAGTATGAGCTCTAACCTACTGTGCCATCCTTCCAACCAAGTGATTTCCTGATTTAATGTTATTGAATTTCTTCTGTCAAACATGTATGGCCTCTCTACCTGAGGAGGTACGGCCTTTATAACTCAAAATGTATTTCCCAATAAATAAACCAAGTAAACTCTGAAAATAATAAACATTAGCTTCTAAATCTCCAGATAAGTTCCATTTACAGCCCCAGAATGTGACTGTCAACAATCACCAAAGAAACATCTTTCAGTCTCAGAGGTGATATTCTTCACTAAGGTTAATATCCTCACAAAGTTCTGTACAAAACTGCAGCAAAACACTTCGGAAAATTTCATGCATAACCAAAAATGTACTCCAAAACTTGCTTTTCTCTTTCCCAACCGTAACTCGCATCTGAATCTTGAAATTCTCTTTTTTTCTTAATCTTTTTTATTTAAAACTGAAGTCACTTTTTAATTCCCAACATTAAAATATTACTCTTTTTTGAAAATACCTTATAACTCCACTTTTAATATTATTTTAAATAACGCTAAGCTAAATATTAAAATTAACTTATAACATTAGCTTTATTAAAATGATATAAATTCAATTACAATTCGAGAGGGGACATTACAAACCCTCTTGGTTTCTAGATTGGATTTGGAAATGAAAACCCTCTTATCCAATAGATGCAATTACATTCAAAGATTGCATTGGTGTGAAACGATTGTTTTGGGAGTGTATTGAAGATTTGAGGAGTTCTATCAAAGATCAAAGATTTTCTAAAGTTTCAATATGGAGTCATGTTCAAGTTTGCCAAGTGATTTCCAAAATATTATATTTCATTGTATTTTTAGAGATAATTATGGTGTTAATATTGGCCATTTCCATCCTATCTGTTTATGATATCTCGCTGCAACCATCCCCTTTATTTCTATTGAAGCAGGGAAATTGGCATACTTTATTGTTGTGAGGAGAAAATAAAAAATCTTTACAAAAAAATGATTAGTAGTGTGGGGTCCTGCCTATAGAAGGCTGCGATGCATATTTGAAGGAAAGTATTGAAGGTTTAAGCTAGCCGCAACAATAATAAACCACCATACCATTCTAGCATAGCCTTAAAATCCATGTCATCTAAATACCTATTGACTAAGGAGATAAGCTCTGACAAAAATCTGACACAGCCAATCTTGAGTTTATTCCTTGTTTCAGGCTAACCAATATCTCGCTTAAACTTTGGATACTGTATATATTATGCTGATTATTGCTGGTGCAAGTTTATATTCTGCCGCAACTTACAAGGAGGTTGTGAAGTATTTTAAAAGATGCGTTTATTATTCTTGTGAGGGAGGTTGGAACACATGCTATTGGTATGATTCATAATTAATTAATCATTTTTGTTGTCATCATATTCAGATGTGTGTATTGAATTTTTATAAATATTTTTTGAGAAATAAGGCTTGAAAATCAATAATAAATGTTACAGCTGTACCCTATAGAAATGGTAAATTGGATAACTGATTTACAGTATCTTGTGATAATTAACTTTCCATAATCAGTAGCTGCAATCTTAGTGCGCATGTTACCGGGTTCTTCAAAAAAGGACCCCGTGCCCGCTCCGGGAGCGTTTGGGTACGGGAGCGCCCTGGGAGTGCCCAGGCAGCCCCGGGTTCTCTGTGGGTCCTTCTTGGGCGCTCCCAGGCACTCCCATGGCGTTCCCAGGGTTATACATTTCAAATCAATACTGATTTAAAAATATATATATATACGTTTGTGATCTGTTTTAGCTTGTGATCTGTTATACATCTTCTTGCAAAATAGATACAATATTTATTTGGAAGCAAATTCCTAGTCAAAACTGTTAATGACAGTATTGAATATCTCCTTGAACTAAAAAATAATTGTCAATCAAACAACAAAAATAGAAGAAAATGTGAACATTTGATTCTGAAATTTTGTATAGAAAGAGCACAGATAATATTGGGTTATCTCATAGATATGAGAAAGGGTTAGCCTGTACAATTCTGATTATTGCCCCATGTTGTATCAAATATATTCAAGTAGAGTATGTCAAAGATGATGAGTGTTTGTTTTTTAAAAAGATTACAGTGTTTGCCAATCATTTCATTGGAAAGGTATGAGAAAAGATATACAAAATAAAGTCTCTGAATGCAATACTTATCTAAGAATTTAAAAGAATTTTGTAATGTAGCCATTGCAGGTTTCTCAATAGGAGTGGTTAGTAATTTCAATGGATTGTATTTCTGGTCTTCTTGTCGTAGAGGGCATTAATCTTTTGTATATTTTTAATTTTTTTGCATATATATATATATATATATACAGCCGTACCCAAACGTACAGTATTCCAGGAAAAAAAAATCACAGTACCGGCGTACCCGTATCCTGTACCCGTGCTCGATCCCATACCAGAACCGACAACTTAGCTTAGTGCAATATCTGTTGGGTATTGGCTATTACAATTCAGCATTGGTTCCAGTTTGCTGCACTGATTCATCCTTCATTTGCACTCTCAAATATATGAACTTTTACTGTGGGTATTTTACATTTTATGCAGTTTGTTTTCCAAGTCTTTTTCTAGATTGTTGAACAACTATTTGTTACAATTCTTGGAATTGTAAATAAAAGAGTATTTCATTGTTTTATCATTTATATTGTAAACATCTATGCGGTTCATCACCAGATTACTTTAGAATGTAAGTCTGGATTGTCACTAAGAGATGATTAATTATTTAAATATTTATATTGCATGCACTGTAGAACTGTGCAGCTTGCCACCAGTTAGTTAGTGTCCCAACCAATGTATGCTCTCACCTTGCCCACATTCAGAATTGGTGATCAGAAAGTGCAAGGGTTTGCATTTCATACTAGCATTTGCAAAAGCTTAAAAAAAAATCAGCTAGGGACATTACATAGTTTGCTGGATCTGCAATGTATGAGGGTTTGTAATTAATCCTAAAATTTATTATTGCTGATCAGCATTAGCGTAGGATTTAGTTTTATATTTTTATTACTCATTTTCAGTTTTCATAATCTAAAAATATTGTAACATTGCATATTTTTTGAGGTTCCCAATTGGGGACCTTACAAAATCATAAATTGGGTAGGTAATGCAATTTATATTTCTCTCTTAATTTTAGTTGCTTTCAATTTGGGTTCATATGCAGATGAAGTTTGATGTAATGTTTTTCCATGCCTGCATGTCACATATTATTAGGTAGACCTTGCAAATATGATTGAGGCACGCTACATGATAGGAAAATCAAAACTTGTTTTTTTGAGAATGACAAGAAGCAATGCAAGCTTCTTCCCATAAAAGTAGGAAAAGACTGGAAATATTTTGCTTACAATTTGTTAAGTTAAGAGGGTGAGCAAAAAAAAAGAGAACACAATCTCTTCTTTGTAAATAAAGCAATTGACAAACAAAAGAACTATAGACAAAGAATCATTGCATGAGCAATTGCAAATTATTTTAAGGGTATTAAGACTTGCATACAAAACAACCTCTAGTATCCCATCAAATCAATCTAATTCTATGTTCAACATTATCTAGAAAGCTAAGTTACCAAATCGTTAGAATATAACTCTGTTTTCGGGTACAAGTCGCACCCGAATCGGGTATTGATTGGAATTGCCTGTGAATCGGGTAGGGTTTGGGTTTTTCCAGGCAATAAATCTGGAATAAAGCCTCTATTTCAATTTTGCAAGTTTTTGACTAAGAGTTGCGTTTTCTTGAGCTATTCCGTTGCATGGGGAGTTAGTACTATGAAATATGCTAACCAATTTTTTCGGAAGATTTACACAATATAAACCAGCACTAGCCAACTTGATTAGCGTTAGCTCCAAATTGAAATCCAAATTGAAAAGATCTCAACGCCAAGAATGCACACTCAATCCCAAGGAAGGAGAGGTGTTGTCATATGGCGGAGTAATTACAAACAACAACTTGAATTGAAGCAAACTCAACGTCAAGAATGTGCACACAAGATCCCACTGAGGGCAAGGTGCTAACATATGACGGAGTGATTAATTGAAAACTGGAAACTAATAGGCGGATAACCAGCCATGAAGCTACAACAAACTAATTCATCCGCTACGGCGGGCATCCACTTGAAAGTGGGGATTCACCACTTTGAAAGTGGGTACAAAGAGAGATACAATCAATTACCCACACTGGCGGTAGACCATCCAGGGGTACTTAATGTGAGAAGAAAGAAGAATTAATTGCAGCAATTAGGACTGGAACAGTACTACTGTTTACAATCTTACAAATAAGGAATAAAGCTGCAAATTACATATGAATCTCAATAGCTTCAAAGCACAAGAGTAATAGATGATCTCATATAGATAATTATCTCTCTAACTATTGATAGTGAATCAAAAATGTAGAAACCCCTGTTCTCACTGTTCTGGAAATTGAATTGTTTTTGTTTGTTTTTGATTTTTTTTGTGTTTTTGCATGCAGATAAATAATGCGATTTTGAAAGAAATTGCTTTTAAAAATTAAATAAAATATTACAAATCTGGAAATGATGGAAACTACTTGATCTATTGACGCCAAAATGTTTATTGATCTTCTAGGCTTATTACATCAGAGATCTGATAACATGCAAGCTAAAAAGCAACAACATTTATGTGAAAAACCTGATTATTGCAGCAAACTGAGATGTCCATGAAATGGTACGGCCATCCCAGAAATCAGCTTCTCCTTCCGTCTGATGTTTGCAAATGGATCCAGAAGAATATGCACCCCTGATTGTGAAGTCAGAATGCCCAAAAGAGTGGCGCTTTTCCCAATGTGAAAAGTACGGCCTTGTACTTGAAAAGGATGGCCCTGCAGCAGCAACAATGGATCTGTACGGCCCTTGAAGAATGTGTCCAGATCTTGGAAAATGGACGCCTAAAAAGAAGAACCCTTCCCAGAAGAGTTTCAATCCAAAACCCTGAAGATATCTCGAAAGGTGAAGCTCTGTGATAACCTCTGGATGAAGCTATCTCTCTGACAAGTAATAAATCAGCTGATATTTCACAGCCTCTGAACTGCAGACACTGAAGATGGTTCATTCTCCAATGCAGAATGAAAACTGGAACCCTTGGCTCTGTTCTCAGAAGAAGCACTTGGCAAAAATTCGATTTCATAACATAATGAGCTCTTTTCACAATAAAATCCTTATATTCTTCAAGAAGTCGACTTCTCTCCAAAAAAGCATCATTTAAATAAAGTTTGAACTTTTCTTTTAATTTTTCCAAAGTCTCGAACGCACTTTTAATTATAAAATATAATTGAAAAGTGGCCCCTTCTCCCTGTTGGTCGACCCCTTCTTTTAAGTCACTTAAGTTATAATATTTAATTATATTATAACTTTATAATATAAGCCTTTAATTAATTAATATTTATTTTAGCAAACAAATATTAATATCTCTCTCGAAACAGGTCCAAATGACGAATCGTCTGAAGCCAGATGATAAGTGACTGAATCCGCATACGACCAAACCATACTGCTAAAAATAGCAGGGGTGCTCTGCTGAGTGTCTCCACTTACTAAAAATAGTAAATCAAGCAAATGATGTCCGAACGACCCCGAACGAAAGCCAAACTGAATGATTCTGCCAACAGAAGCCAAACCAAGCCTCAACCAGACCCTCTATCCACCCTATCAGCCTACGAGGGTCACATAATAGGCTAATCACTAGCACTGAGAGATGTCAACTGGAAGGGGACATGACAGTCTGCCCCTCCTGAAATTGCTTGTCCTCAAGCAATCTCAACTCCGGATGTTGCAAAATCTCTTCGCTCTCCCACGTAGCATCCTCCATTGGTAAATCTCTCCATTTCACCAAATATTCCGTGATAGTCCTCCTGCGCAACTGTCTCTCTTTGTACTCCAGGATAGACTCAGGTACTAAGATCAACTTTCCCTCGTCATCTAAGGGAGGTAAAACTGCTGAAGGTACCACATGGTGTCCCAACGCCTTCTTGAGACGTGACACATGAAAAACATTGTGGACCTTGCTATCCGCCGGAAGCTCTAGCTCATAAGCCACCTCTCCAACACGCCTTAGAATCTTGAAAGAACCATAATACTGCGGCTTAAGCTTCTCCGAACCACTCTTTCTAAGAGTAGACTGACGGTAGGGCTGCAGCATGAGATATACCATGTCTCCCACCTCAAAAGATCTCTCTGTCCTCTTCTGATCTGCATATTGCTTCTGCTGATTCTGTGCCTTAGCGATATTTTCCTTGAGAGCCCTCATAGTGTCCTGACTCTCTTGCAATAAATCTCCAGCACTAGGCACTCTACTGTCACTCAATAGCAAATCTAGAAAACTAGGCGCCTCATAACCATACAACGCCATGAAGGGGGACATCTGAATGGTCATGTGGAAAGTAGTATTGTAGCAATACTCGCACAAATATATCCACTTGACCCACGCCTTTTGCTGCCCTGCAATGTAATTCCTGAGGTAACCTTCCACCCATTTGTTCACTATCTCCGTCTGACCATCAGTCTGCGGGTGGTAACTGGTGCTCGGTGTAAGCTCGGTCCCACAAAGTCTGAACACCTCCTGCCAGAAGTGACTCAGGAACCGACTATCCCTGTCACTAACTATGCTCCGAGGCAACCCATGTAATCTGAAAACCTCACGGAAGAAAACCTCTGCTACCTGTACAGCTATGTAAGTGGTGGTGATCGGAAAGAAGTGGGCATACTTCGTTAGCCGATCCACAACTACATATATGCAATCACGTCCTTGGGCTTTAGGCAAGCCCGTAATAAAATCCATCGACAGGCATTCCCACTTCCTATCAAGAATCGGAAGTGGCTGCAACAATCTTGCCGGATACGTGTTCTCCTGCTTGTTCTGTTGACAAACAGGGCACTCACGCACATACTGAAGAACATCTGCCTTAAGACCCTTCCATGTAAACCTTTCCCGAATCTGTCTGTATGTTTTAAAATACCTGGGATGTCCTGCTGTGGGTACATCATGAAAGGCTCGCATAATGGTGTTCTTCATCTCAGATCCTGGGGTCAAGAAAATCCTGTTCTTGTAAATGATCAAGTCATTCACAAGTGTGTACCTGGTGTCTGTTGTGACCTTTTCACACATCGCCCCATTGCAAATGGGGAAAAACAAAAATATATGGAAGCCCCAAGTATTGATTTTCACATACACAATCAGCATGTTAAAGAGAGCCAGCGATTACTAGGCATGATTAAATCGATCTACTGTCATGATTAATCATGCCTAGTAATCGCTGGCTCTCTTTAACATGCTCATTGTGTATGTGAAAATCAATACTTGGGGCTTCCATATATTTTTGTTTTAGAGTTTTTACATCCGATTGTGTAAATCATTTTATTTTCATAACAGATCATAAAATGTGATCGAAAAAAAAATATTTGATAGAAAAATATATACATGATGAATCAAAGAAATTGCATGATTTGCCATGCGTTCCAGAGGATGGTGTAGTTGTGTAAGTCAGCTGTGAGATCGAATCATAAACAAAATTGCTGCTCCCTACCCTCTTTACCTCGACCGAAGATGTTAGTGTGCAAGATATGGGGTTGGCCCAAAGTATTTCCCAGAAATTCCATATCTATCTCATCATGCATGTCACCCTCAGAGCTAAGTTGCATACGCACGCAAGGAGATTCATTAGGATATATCAAGTTTAGGTCCCGCAGAAGATAATGGATCGCGGATCTGCTGAAGGTAAACGAACTGGGTCGTTCTGATTTTATAAAACGAAATGGGCTGCTCGCGTTTTATTAAAAATCTAATTTTTTCCATTCGATATGATCTGGTTTACTGTCGTAGAATAATTATATTTTTTCGCTTTCTTCAGATTCCAGGCTTATCAGATCTGCTAGTGTTGTGGACAGCGCAAGCGTTAGAAGCTTTTGCAGTAGGTGAAAGCCAACCGAAGATCATAAGCGTATATTGAACTTCCATTTTCATGAGCCGAACAAGAAATCCATCGGTTGACTAAATAAAGCAGATTACTGCTGAGCTGGTGCGTTATGGCAGGGCGGAAGGCAAGGATGTGTTCTACTGGTTTCAGAATGCCACTGCAAGAGAGAAACGGAAGAAGGAACAACCGCAAACATGTAAGTAGTACTGATTACAAGGGCAGGTAGATTCTTATGAGTTTGTTATTCACATTGTTTTTTTTGACTAACCTACCTTCTAATCAATACTACTTCATGTTTGTGGTTGTTCCTTCTTCCGTTTCTGTTGCAGTGGCATTCTGAAACCGGTAGAAAACGCTCTGGCCTTCCGCCCTGCCATTACGCTGCAGCTCAGCAGTAATCTGCTTTATTTGGTCCAAGGAAGGATTTCTAATGCTTGCGCTCTCCACAACACTAGTAGATCTGATAATGAAATGCCTGGAATCTGGAGGAAACAAAATAATAGAACTATTCTACGACAATGAACATCATATCCGCGTGAAAAACTAGATTTTTTAATAAAACGTGAACAACCCAATTCTGATTTATAAAATTAGAACGGCCCGGTTCATTTACCTCAAGCCGATCTGCGATCCATTATCTTCTGCTTGCCCTAAACTTGAAACATCCTTAGAACTGCACCCAAGGACGCTTCACTCACACAGAATGTGGTTACTTGCCCGCCGAATCTCCGGCAACAAGCTTCATAAGCATACTGAAGCTCCCAGACAAGAATTCCTCCTTTGATTGGATTAATGATCCTAAAACAAAAGGAAACATCAGCTTATTTTGTTTCATATAAGTTTACTAAACCCATCTCAGAGTATCTGATAACCATCCTTTGAACCTAATCAATCTATGCAGTGGACCCAAGCACATTGGATAAAACATCAGTCTATAATCATTCGTGGGTACTTGGAAATGAATGCAAATGTCAAGAGGATTAAATAAAATTTATCCGAGGAGGCCTGATTGAGAGAAAGCTCCAAGTCCTGACCATCACTGAATATGCTGACATTAACGGCGCCCCACATCACATCTATGTCATCATAGAAATTTGCATAAACTCTGTGGTAGAAATAGATATGAGCAGGAAAAGCAGAATACAATGAAGAAGGCTGAAAGCACCCATGGCTGGGCCAACAGGATTACTGCCTAGATGAAATGTCCTTTCTCTTCGTATTCCTTTAGATCATGGGACAAAGGACAGTTAGAGAATGACAAGAATGTGAGAAGGAATGGCCAAAGCAAAAGAATTTAAAGATCTTTAGAACCGCATAATGAAATGTTTCGCCTTTGAGTATTGGAATTAAAATGGAATGAGAGGGATGCAGAAACCAAATGACAAAAAAATAAGCGCTAGTAATGCTTTCCAAATTCCCATTATTAAATCAAAGGGATATCAAATATTTCTCTAGGAAAGAAATGAATGTCATTTCCTTTACAGGGGACTTCAATAATATTCCAACGCAGATTCATAGATCCTTCCAACACCTTCTAGAACCGATAGATGAAGATAAAATTTTTCACCAATGACAGTCATTATGTTATATCAAAATTTACAAGCAATTATGCAAATATGCTATTACAATTTACAATAAATATGTTATGTGCTCGTTATCTCTAATTGATGCTCCGGAAAAAATATCTAATTGGCTAACCTCTAATGATATGAATATTGATTTGTATTGTCTTAATCTTGAAAACTATAAAAAAATAAATATGCTATACATTACTTGTAATTATTATATATATATATATATAATTTTAATTATATATATAAAATACGTCGAGAGATATTCTTCTCGAGGCGTCTCTTAAATTATTATAATAAAAAATTGATTAAAAAATAGACTCCTCAAGAAAGATATCTCTCAGCGTATTTTATAGGCATTATTAAAATAATATATATATGTGTGTGTGTGTGTGTGCGCGCTAGTGACGCAACATGTAATATCTTAAATAATTTTTTTAAATAATTTTTTATATATTTTATTATAAAATTATTATAATAATTAATATGTCATAATATGATAGTTAATATGATTAGGGTAGGGTTAGAATTAGGGTTAGGATTAGGGTTAGGGTTTAGTTCGGTTAGGGTTAGGATTAGGTTTAGGGTTAGGGTTACCAATAGGGTTAGGGATAAGATTAGGGTTAGTGTTAGGGTTAGGGTCAGGATTGGGGTTAGGGTTAGGGTTAGGATTAGGGCTAGGGTTTAATTAGGTTAGGGTCAAGATTGGGGTTAGGGTTAGCATTAGTATTCGGGTTAGGGATATGATTAGGGTTGGGGTCAGGGTTAGGGTTAGGGCTAGGATTAGGGTTAGGCTTCATTAACTTTGGTTTGTGGGCCAGGCTAGGGCTCTGAATCCAGCTAGGGATTGCTACTAGGATCAGGATTAGGATTAGGATTAGGACTAGGGTTTTAGGTCAAGATCATGACTAGGCTTACATGATTACATGGCTAGGCTAGGATTAGGGGCTAGGCTTAGGCCAAAGCCAGGGCTAGGATCAGGCTTAGGCATAGCTTAGGGTTAGATCAGGACTAGGCTTTAGGTCAGCACTTCAGTATTAGGCTAGGATATGATTAGGCTAGGACATGATTAGGTTAGGCCAGGGTTAGGACACATGCTAGGCTAGGATTAGGCTGGGGCTAGGTTAGGCTAGGATTAGGGTTAGGATTGGGATTAGGGTTAGGGTTAGGGTTGGGATTAGGGTTAGGGTTTAATTAGGTTAGGATTGTGATTAGGTTTAGGGTGAGGATTATGATTAGGGTTAGGGTTAGGTTTAGGGTTAGGGCTAAGATTAGGGCTAGGATTAGGATTAGGGTTAGGGTTATGATTGGGGTTAGGGTTAGGATTAGGGTTAGGTTTATTTATTACTCTATCCTTTCTTTGACTCTCTATATCTCAACCCCTATATCTTTCCCAAGTTGTATCTATCTCTCCATCTCTCCTTTATATCGCTATCTCTGCCTCTTTCTATCTCTATCTCTCCTTCTCCCCCCTTCCTCCCTATCACTCCTTTCTATATAAAAGCCTAATTAAACCCTAACCCTAATGCTAATTAATCCTCAACACTAACACTAACTCCGGCGCCCACCCTAATCTTAACTTAGAACACCTAACCCTAAGCCTATTCATAATAAAATCCAATCCTAATTTTATCCCTAATTGAAAACAAACCCTAATCCTGACTATAACTCTTTTTCTCTGGGCCTAACCCTAATCTAACTGATCTAACTCTCACCCCAAAAGCCTTTTTCCAAGCTTTATCCTAATTGGTAACCATAATCTAACCAATATCAACCAGCGATAGATTAGTTCTTCTCTACATTCTATGCTTCTTTAATTGGTATGGAATATATTACCTTTTTCCATATCGTTTTATATTAATACTATTGTTTTACTTAAATCAAATATTTCTTAATACCAATATTAACATGGGTTATTTTAATATTGATTTTTATTTTATTTTCACCTTCATTTTTTTTGTTTTCTACCTAATAATAATATTCTTACCCATAAGTTAAAGCCCATGAATATTTACATTTCCTCTCTACAATACTAGCGCTTGCACCTCAGCAAGGTGCAATGGTTACGCCGATAGCTGGATATAATCTGGCAGTATATTGAAAGGGATGGAAAAAAACTGCAAGAAAAATGAAAATTGCTTTTCTTAGGACTAACTATTTATAGCAAAAGTCAGTTGATGATAGGATGCAAGCTACGAAGTAAAATCAGACTGTAAGGAAGAAATCATTGCGTGGCTCTTCACTCTGAACGGATGCTTCATTCTAGAGACTCTCAGGCTTCTCAGTGATGAATCACAAAGGAACCTAGATCCTATTTTTAATAGAAACAAGGTCCATTCTTGTCAATCCTAACTGATCTACCTAAAATGGTTCCCATGCATTGTGAAGTAATACAGCAAGGTAGAGCTCTAACCATGTCATGTCGCATAATGTAATGTCCCCTTTCTGACGGAAACACTTAAACCTGGAATCTTACATTCAAAACATTTCTCAAAAAAACATTAGAAGCGCTAGGGTTCAATAAGTTTCAATGATAGTATCTATTAAGATCAAAGAGGATATAAATATTTCATTCTAGTCAAAGGATTATTCATTTCCTTTACTATGGGTGATTCTTCTATAATATGTTTCATAAGTATATTAGGGTAGATATTAACATCTTTCTAGAACTGATAGATGGAATTCTATTATATCACTTATCTTCATGGTGAATGAGTAGAGTCATTATTACTTATAAGGCTCAATAATTCCTATAAGCATTATTATTGCACAATTATGAAAATATAATATAGTTTGTATAAATATGTATGTGTCGTTATCTCTAATTGACCTCCATTTATAAAATATATAAGTCATAACCTCTATATGAATATGAATATAGATATGTATATGTATTTTATTTAAATATGCGTATATCATTATTTCTAATAAATATTTATATATCATTATTGTAATTATTATATATATATATATATAAATAAATGAATATATATCTATGTATTTGTGTAAGTATCTATACTTACTGCTCACTGCCTTAACAGATTTCTGATTCTGTGCAGATCATAGACACCTCAGTGATAATTCCTTTCTTCCATATTCTCTTTCTTTATTTTTCTGATGCTTTCTCTATATTCCTTCCTCTTTCCCAAACTCTTCTTTTATATCTCCCTTCATCTCAAAAAATCGTGTTCCTTTGGGAGGGACACGCCTTTTAGGGCTAACCCGATTCTCTCACCCCAAAAGAGCTCCTTCTTTCTTTCCCAGCGATTTAGTTCTTCCTACATTCTATGCTTCTTTTTGGTATGGAATATATTCCTTTCTCCATTCGATGCCCATCTTAAATACTCTTCTTTGGAGAGAAGAGATCGTGCCTTTTTGGAAGGTTGCTGCCTTCCCAATCGCTGCCTCTTAAAGCGATTTCTTCTTAAGTTTAATCGCTACCTATGCAGCAGTTAATAGCTTTACATAGATGCCTTTTAATATATATCTTTTATTACTATTATTGTCTATCTTTATTATTTGTTATTCAATATGTGTATATATTTGTATGTACATTTTATTGTATTTATATTTATATTTATTCATTATTATGTTTGCAAGATAATAAGATTTATCAATTTATTATTTTATAATGCATAGTATTAATGACTTATATGGTAATTAAGATTTGATAATGATATTTTAGATTATAAATAATGATTATTATTTTATATTAGTTTCATATATATATTTATATATTTGATTTGTTATTATTTTAGTATTTACAATATTATAATGACCTTAAATTACTAATGTTATTTGTTTATATTTTATATTCGGTAATTATAACATTATCTTTGGATTATTATAATTATGATTATATTGCCAACATCCTTATATATGTTTTATTAATTTATTTATTTCTCGATACTTTATATCTTAGTGACACAATTTCGGGGGACATGACACATAAGTCTCTCCATCCGTCGGAAGGAAATAGTCCTGACGTTACTGTCCTGGATGGCCTTCAGTATATGAGTCTTCCCATTCACCTCAAACCGGATCTCCATGTCTTTGAGGCGAAGTGTAACTTCCTCAAGGAAATGAAGCCACTTCATGCCCAAAACTAAATCAATATCTCCCATGTTCACTACATAGTAATCAGCCTTGAATTCATAATTATTCAGGCACAAAGGAAGATCCTTGATCATACGATCACACCTGAGAGTGTAACCATTAGCTACCTTAACCCGAATGCCTTCAAACTCCTCGGTTATGAGTCCACGCTTCTCCACAAATCTAGCATCAATAAAATTGTGGGTCGCTCCTGTGTCTAGAAGGGTGATGACCCTTTGACCCGCCAAAACTCCACGAAGTCTAAAAGAACCCTCCTGCTGAATGCTAGACAATCGTGCCTCCTGAATTTGGAGCTCTGACTCTGCCTCTGCCTTAGGCTCTGAAGCCTCTGATTCTGACTCCTCAGAACTCTCCTACTATTCGGAACTCTCAAATTCCGAATCCTCATAATAAGCCCACATTACTCTATTGGCCTTACCCTTAGGCCACAAAGGACAATCATGGTTAGCATCGTAGGGACCTTTGCAGTAGAAGCAAAGCTTCTTCCTGCGCAAATCATTAAGAGCCTCACGATCCAAGGGTGCTGCTGATTTACCTTTTGAGTCACTCTTAAAATCAGACCTCTCCTTGTTTTTATTGAATCCTTTATTGTCCCTAAATGAAGAAGTATTTCTGGAGTTGAATTTGCTGGATGGTGCTGCAAATTCCATGCTGCGGGCCTTCTTCATAGCTTCCTGTAACGAAGAAGGATCAAATGCTTTGATCCAACCTCTCAATGGTTCCAACAATCCCTCCATGAAAAGCACAACTAGACGCCTCTCTGATATATTGGGAACCATCACTGACAACCTTTGGAAGTCTCCTATGTAGGACTCCAAACTACCAACCTGTCGCAATTGGGCCAAATCTCTGAAATAGGACTCAGGATCCTTCTTGTCGAATCGTTCCACCAACCTGTCTACGAACTCCTGGTAAGTGGTGATACGATCATGCTGAAGTGTCACCATCCCGTGATGCCACCAGTCATAAGCTGCTCCCTCAAGATGCAACGTAGCATATCTAATAGCATCCTCCTCAGCCATGGGACGCAATGTGAGGAAGGTATCAAGCTTACTGATCCAGGCCTGGGCTGTGACCTTGTCGCTACCGTCAAACATAGCTAGAGTAAGTCTGTTTGTGGCATGCTTCAGATCATTATTATTATTATGTCTAGGCCTCCAATCCTGTTGATTCCTGTGATGTTCTCTCCTCTGTGTGAGAAATCTATCAAAGGTAATCCTCTCTCTGACCTCGGGGGTCAGCAACTCCCACTCGTCGTTCGCTGCCATAAGAGTATCAGTGAACATTCCCTCAGGTTCATCATCTGGAATAGCCTCATCATGCTCCTGTCTCACAAAAGTAGGTCGGGTTGGCCTGCCTGCTGTCCGTGAAACAGTCCTAGGTGCTCTTCGTGAACCTGCATCACTCCTGTCCTCGTCACGACGTGGTGACGGTCTCCTCGGCGCACCTATCCTTTGTATCACCACTGTCAACTGCTGTAGTACATCAGTTACCTGCTGTTGACCTGTCCGTAAATCTCTAAGAGTGTGTAAGACCTCTGCATCATCATTATCCCTAGGGTTTTGAGGAATCTTTGTTCTGTCAGCCATGGTACCCGGCTGCCTGTGCAATCCCTGTTCCCTGTCAATCAAAGCTCTCCTGCGAGTATAATATCTGTGAGGCCTAACCTCTCGTGGCTGCATATGAATGCTAAACCCTCAGGATGGCAGATTTAGCTCTGATACCACTGTAGAAACCCCTGTTCTCACTGTTTCGGAAACTGAATTGTTTTTGTTTGTTTTTGATTTTTTTTGTGTTTTTGCATGCAGATAAAGAATGCGATTTTGAAAGAAATTGCTTTTAAAAATTAAATAAAATATTACAAATCTGGAAATGATGGAAACTACTTGATCTATTGATGCCAAAATGTTTATTGATCTTCTAGGCTTATTACATCAGAGATCTGATAACATGCAAGCTAAAAAGCAACAACATTTATGTGAAAAACCTGATTATTGCAGCAAATTGAGATGTCCATGAAATGGTATGGCCATCCCAGAAATCAGCTTCTCCTTCCGTCTGATGTTTGCAAATGGATCCAGAAGAATATGCACCCCTGATTGTGAAGTCAGAATGCCCAAAAGAGTGGCGCTTTGCCCAATGTGAAAAGTACGGCCTTGTACATGAAAAGGACGGCCCTGCAATAGCAACAATGGATCTGTACGGCCCTTGAAGAATGTGTCCAGATCTTGGAAAATGGACGCCTAAAAAGAACCCTTCCCGGAAGAGTTTCAATCCAAAACCCTGAAGATATCTCGAAAGGTGAAGCTCTGTGATAACCTCTGGATGAAGCTATCTCTCTGACAAGTAATAAATCAGCTGATATTTCACAGCCTCTGAACTGCAGACATTGAAGATGGTTCATTCTCCAATGCAGAATGAAAACTGGAACCCTTGGCTCTGTTCTCAGAAGAAGCACTTGGCAAAAATTCGATTTCATAACATAATGAGCTCTTTTCACAATAAAATCCTTATATTCTTCAAGAAGTCGACTTCTCTCCAAAAAAGCATCATTTAAATAAAGTTTGAACTTTTCTTTTAATTTTTCCAAAGTCTCGAACGCACTTTTAATTATAAAATATAATTGAAAAGTGGCCCCTTCTCCCTGTTGGTCGACCCCTTCTTTTAAGTCACTTAAGTTATAATATTTAATTATATTATAACTTTATAATATAAGCCTTTAATCAATTAATATTTATTTTAGCAAACAAATATTAATATCTCTCTCGAAACAGGTCCAAATGACGAATCGTCTGAAGCGAGATGATAAGTGACTGAATCCGCATACGACCAAACCATACTGCTAAAAATAGCAGGGGTGCTCTGCTGAGTGTCTCCACTTACTAAAAATAGTAAATCAAGCAAATGATGTCCGAACGACCCCGAACGAAAGCCAAACTGAATGATTCTGCCAACAGAAGCCAAACCAAGCCTCAACCAGACCCTCTATCCACCCTATCAGCCTACGAGGGTCACATAATATGATAATCACCAGCACTGAGAGATGTCAACTAGAAGGGGACATGACAAAAAATCAGAACTTCTAAGTCTGATACAAAAATCAGTAAACAGAAAATGTCAATCAGCAACTGTGAAAACCAATGAAGTATTCATAACTCACTCATTTCACCTCCAAATCGAATGAGATTGAATGCAATGGACTTCTGGAAGGTAGGCGACCATGCTAGGATGAAGAAACAGCAACAAAACTTGGTCTTTAATTTCTAGCACACTGCCCAATGCAAACTAAATGGTACGGCCCTTGAAAGGGGCGATTTGCTTCTTAAAAATCAGAACGTCCGAATTAAAATCTGATACTTGGTGGAAAGGAGCGCCCATGGCAAACAATAACATTTCAAAAGTACCCAGAAGCAAATAAAAATTATTCAAAGAGTTGCATACATTTTACACTTTCAGCTGTGTGTGAACCAACAACTCAAAACTGGAAATTTCATCAAAAGACTTCATCTGTTGAGCTCAATCTGCTAGTATGATATTGAGAAGCAGCAAAGACCAACTAGGTGTTGTATTTCAAACACGAAATTGGTTAATGGCTAGGAGGTAGCATCCTCGAAGCAAAATATCACTTGTCATTCCGACAGCATAACTTTAGCATAATTTTCATGGATCCCAATGCTGAAGCAAAGCATTCATTTTATAGAAGAGTAGAAGACTCTTCAATTCCTCAAGGAAGCACGCCAAGAGTCACATGAGACTCTTCAAATTTCCAAAATAATAATAAACCTTCAAATGGCATCCCTTTTGCAAGAATATAATTTTCACTTTATTTAAAACAACTCCTCAAAGTGTGGCGTCCTTTTTTCCCAAGGCATTTAAAACTTTATAATTAATATTTAAAGCTTATGAAGGCGTCCCCCTTCATGACCACCTTTTAACACAACTTTTGAAGTTATTCAACTAGGCCAAGGGGTCAGCTGCAATTTAAAATATTAATGCCTTTATTTATGAAATTCACCAAATAGACTTCTAGAAGCCAAAACTTGAATTCAGATAATTGCTCCAACTGGGAAAGTGTTCCTGAAAGATGACAATCTTCATACTGCCAAAATTAGAATTTACTATAAATAGTAAACTCCCTGAAAAAGCCATAGAACCTCAGAACTGGAAACCCTAATTTTACCTCAAACAAGCCTACAGGCTCCTGGAATAAGCTGATGAGAGACAGAACAGATCACTGATGAGAAGGGGACATTACATACTAGCATGAATTGATTCTAGGCCAGCTACAAATGAATATGAAGAAGTATTGTTCATATCGTTGATGGATCCGTCTCTGAGTTCGAGCGAGGAATGAATCATTGTAACACTGAGTGATAAGCACCTAAGCTATGAACCATCTATGCATATTGATGCCTCGATCAGTATCTCTATCAATACTTTCTATTATTTTGCTCTTGGTATAGGTATCACCATAGCAACTACGAATGATTGGGAGAATTGGATAACTAGAATATGACTATTCGACTTCTTTATATTATAATTTAGTAGGGTAATATTTATAAACTTTTTTAATTTCTATAAATTATTTATAAATTTCTTTTTATTTTTTATATTCTAATTTTATTTTTTAATATTCTAATGTAGTATATACATAGTTGGAAAACTCGGCAGGACTCGCCGAAGACTCGCGAGTCCTAAGCTTGACTGAGTCAACTCAAAACGGACTCACTCGCCAAGTCTCACTGAGTCTCTGGCTCGGACTCCCGAGTCCTGTGCCTGGACTCTTGCCGTGGCTGGAGGCTGCTTTCTCAGCTTTAAAACATGATTTTTTTTCATTTTATTGCTCTTGTTTTCCCAAAATAGGTTTGCAAGTCAAAAAAGGGTTGGAATATTTGAATTATGACAAATTGATAATCAAATTAGGCTCTTATGTTCTCTAAATGCATTAATTTCTTTTCTTTTTTTTGTAAAACTATTGTTTTTTTTTTTTGCCAAGCCCATGCTGAGTCTTGAGTCCAAGTCCTATTTTCGGCTGCCGAGTCTAAGTTTTCAAACTTTGAGTATATATTTAATATATAATTTAAAATAATTTATTAATTAATATTATAAAATAGTTAAAAAATTTAAACTATCATATACTATATTAGTATATTGCTTATTAAACTAAAACTTAATAATTATATAAAAAATTATAAATTAAAAAATAATATTAAATTTAAAAAATTAAAATTATAAATTTAAAATATTATTAAATTGAAAAATTATAACTAAAAACTTGTATGTTATAGTTATACAACATTATTAAATATAAATATATTTATTTTTAATTTATAATGTATATATTTAATTTTTAATATATCTATATATTAGAAATAAATTACTATATTTAATTTTTAATATATATATTTATGATTTTTATATGGTTTTTGTACAAACGTACCCAACCCCTCCCAAAAGAAAATTCATACTAGCATATCGTACCCACAATTCCAATTCCGATTAGACAACTTAGCTAAAAGGGTGCCATATCATGCTTTTGCAATGGAGGATGAAGATATTAGGAGGTAGTTATATAAGCTTCTAAAGAAAGGTTGGATCAAGTAAAGTGTCAACCCTTGTGCTACACCATCACTTACATCTCAAAAGAAACGATGGGACTTAGTGCATGCATACAAATTCATGCGCTCTTAATAAGACCACCATTAATAATTCTTACCCACACCTTGCATGGAAAGCATTAAGAATGTATTGCAACAACCACAGAACTCTGCTACTATCAACCTAGGAAATGGCTACTATAAAATTTGAATTTAGGAAGGAGATGAATGTAAACCATATTCTACACCAAGGATGGGTTATACAAATGGTTGGTGTGCATATTTGGATTGAGAAACAAACCAAGTACCTCCATGTAGTTAATGAATGAAGTACTAGGTTCTTTATAGAAAAAATAAAGTTCATTTAGATGAAATTTTTGATTTTAGTGAGATAAAAAAAATGCATCTCAAATCAATTGTTTGACAACTTAAAGATGAAAAAGGTGTATTTAAAATTTTAAATATGGAAAAAGCAAGTTTTTCAACACAGAGTAGTCTATTTGGGGTATGTGATATTCAAAGAAGGATTAGAGATGGATATAGGAAAAAACAAGGCTATAATGGAATGGCCTACTCCATATATTATGGCTAAGGTGGGTTACTCTCACCAAATGGCAAGCTTTTACATAAAATATACTCAACAACTTTATAAGATAGCAGCTCCTCTAACCTTGTTCATGAAGGAACACAAGTATTTTCGATGGATTGTATCAAAAGAAGAAAGTTTCCAAACACTGAAGAGACATAGAGCAGATGAACCTATTTTAGCACTTCCATATTTCAATAGAATGTGATGTGTCTAGGGTTTCTAGGTGAACTATTAAGTCATCCAATAGATTATTGTAGCAAGAAGTTTAGAAGGAAAGAGGAAGTAGAGAAATTTGACCAGGAATTGTCTGCTATTGTTTAAACATTATGCCATTGGAGACATTACTTGATGCCAAAAGAAATTTTCCTTTACAAATCATCAAGCTTTTTGATATCTATAGAGCCCAGAAAAGGTACAAGCTTGTTTTGTGATATGGGCGAATCTTTTACTGAGTTTTGTTTTATCAAGCATAAATCAGGGAAAATGAATGCAGTAGCTACTGCACTAATTCCAAGAAACCTTAGAAGTATAAAAAAAGAATTTGATTTGAAAATCTCTTCCCAAAATCATGTCCGTAGAAGAAAAATAAAGTATGCTCTAACCCCCATAGATTTATCAACATCCATGGAATGTTTTAGATTGCAGATTAACAAGAGTATATTTTCCCACTGTATTGAAAATTTCTTAAATACCAAGACATGGAAGAAACCATTCACAAACCAAATGACATCCTAATATTAAATGGTCTAAAAGATTCTATCATTAGCTACCTCTCTAATATATCCAATATCTTCTAACATGCGCCCAAATCCTCTCCACCATAATCTACCTTTTGCTCGCCCCTCTTCATGCTGTACAAATGCAAAATTATTATGAGCAAACCATTTCTGCAAGTGAGATATGACATCATCAAAAGAAGAAAAAGTGACAAGATAATCTGCTACAGACATGATAAATAAAATAGATAAATTACATCTCTTAGAATCATTTGGTAGATGTCCTTAGATTCTCATTTTTATGTCCACTCTCTGCAGACAAGAAATGCATCCCTTTCTTGACATATCACTCTTAGTAAGTTTGTCACCTCTATTCCCAGGCATAAACTATTCTCAGTAACAATCTTCAAAATCTCAAATAAGAGTTGTTTAAAATAAGCATAAAGCAGTCATAAATACTAGTGCCAAAATAGTAGGTGATGTTATTTTGAAAGACTTGATCACTTGTGTAGGCATAGGAAATAAAAAAGACAAGCTACGTTTTGTTGGTATGGAACAAGTTCATAAATAACTGTAAAAAGAATCTATGGCATTGTGCTAAACATAAAACTGGCGGTGTGCAATGTTGGTAACCATACGAAACTCAATGTTCATACTACTTTGTGTCCATTTTTCTCATCAATTAATCATTGTTTGTATGCCACCCCATGTCAGTTGCAGTCATTCTCATTTTGGTTGGCTTATCATGGTCTTGTTGTTTTGCTGGCAACCCTTGCAAGGTGTTAAGGTTACACTATTCTAGATGAAAATGATTAGGTTCCTGACCGGTGATGACTGTAGCAATAGAAGAGGAAGTATGAAATGACTAATGCTTGAAGGTTTGAAGAAAATGAATAAGTCTTGGCACACTTTTTCATTGGCTTTGCCATTAGTAAGAAAAAGAAAGTGGCAAATGTTGATGTTATAGCAGCTTCGGGCTCATCCTTCCAGCCTCGTTTCAAGACATAAAATTGCATATAGCCTATCGGCTATTTATTTTATTGAGATAATTAAAGTGAAGAGGTGCTTCACTTGGCAATAATATAATTCCTAATTGGGCCGAGCTTCCTTGTAATTCACATCACTTAATTGTAATTATATTTCTCATATTGTGGCTGACCTTGTTCTTGAAGAGGTGCGACCTCTCACACAAATTATAATTATACAAGGTCATTTCCATCCATTTGACATCAAGCAAGTTTCATTTCATTCACTCATTCAAGTGCGAATTTCTTCAAGTGCAGATTTCGATATCAAGGAAGAGCAGATTATTATTTGTCATTGCATCTTGAGTTGGTGCTAAATATTGGCCTTGTGATTGGCCTCATTGTAAAGAGAATTGTTGCCATTATTTATATATATAAGAGAGATCTTTGTTGCTGGGTTTTTCTCTCTCAAGTGGAGGGCTTTCCCAGGGTATATGCTGTGTTTATGTGTCTAAGTTTAAATTAAGTTTCTGCTTTTATATCTGATCATAAAATCTAACATGGTATCAGAGCGGGTATAAGAAGATTGTGATCAGATTATTCAAGCACCACTATCCTCCACTCTTATTCTCATCCTAATTTGCATCGATCTTATTGTCAAGATGGTGAACGAGCTGAAGATCAAAGATAGATTTGAGGGCGCTTCAAACTTTACATCTTGGAAGTTTAGAGTCATGCTCGCTTTGGAAGAAAATGAGTTAGCTGAGTTCGTGGAGGGTGAAGTTCCTGAACCAACCGATGAGGATGAAAAGTCTTAATGGAAGAGGAATGGCACTAAGGCGAAAAAGATGTTGGTTGATTCCGTGAAAGATCACTTTGTGCCAATCATCTCCAAGTTGAAAACAGCAAGAGATATGTTCAAGACCTTGGAGGAGATGTATGAGATCAACAACACAAGTCGAGCTCTTGCATTAAAGCAGCAACTTCATCATATCAAGATGGCGAAAGGAGAATCCGTCATCTCATTCTTCATGAAGATCTCCGAGTTGAGAGATCAACTCTCTACCATTGGGCATATTGTTGATAACAAGGATTTGACTATGTTGGCTCTCAATGGTCTTCCTCCATCTTGGGAGGCATTCATTCAAGGAATTAGTGTGAGATCAAAACTTCCTAAGTTTGATCGATTGAGAGCAGATTGTATTCAAGAAGAATCAAGGTTGGCTACGAGAGGCATTGGTCAAAGCTCTACAAATGAATACATTCATGTTCTTGCCGCTCAATCCTCGAAGAAGAAAGGAAAAGAAGGAAAGAAAGGGTACTTCAAGAGGAATAGAGATAAAGGGTCAGATGGTGCCCCTGCATTTAAGAAGAAGGACCTA
The DNA here is from genome assembly GCA_007258455.2 of Sequoia sempervirens. NCBI lineage: Eukaryota > Viridiplantae > Streptophyta > Pinopsida > Cupressales > Cupressaceae > Sequoia > Sequoia sempervirens. The sequence continues at coordinate 26,103 of VDFB02359652.1, forward strand.
TCTCGCCTTCAATGTTTTAGATGTGACAAGTTTGGTCACTATGCAAAGGATTGCCCAACCGGGCCTAAGCAACAGGCCTCAATTGCAGATGTAGGTGAGATCTCTCCGCAGAAGGATTCAAGTGGTTTTCTATTCTACTCTGCTTTATCAAGTAGTGTGCCTACAGACAACAACACTTGGTTGATTGATAGTGGTGCCTCTCGCCACATCACTGGATTTAGAGAGCATCTATCAGATTTAGTGGAGAGAGATTCTAGTGTTCAAGTCATCATTGGGGATGATGCAAGTTATTCTGTGAAAGGAGTTGGGACCTCCTCTCTTCATCTAGATTCCGACATCTCCTTACAATTGAGTGATGTGCTATTTGTTCTTGGTATCAAGCGGAACCTTGTCTCTATCTCAGCCTTCGAGGACAAGGGGTATCAAGTTGCATTCTCCGAAGGTAAAGTTCTTGCATGGCCAAAGAACTCAAGTATCAAGACTGCTTGGGTGATTGGAGTTCGACATGAGTATCTCTACAGACTTTGCACTCGTCCACTTCAAGCTTTGTTGCATGATTCTTCAAGTTTGTGTGAACTTTGGCATAGAAGACTTGCTCATCTTCACTTTCGAGCACTACCAATCATGGAGAAGATGGTCACAGGCCTTCCTAAATTCAATCAAGAGCATAAAGGCACTTGTAGAGGTTGCACATTGGGTAAGAATACTAAAGGTCCATTTCATAGTAGTGAAAGTAGATCCAAATGTATTCTAGATCTTATTCATTCTGATTTATGTGGTCCAATGTTTGTTGCTTCTTTGAGTGGTTTCTTGTATTACATTATTTTTATTGATGACTACTCTAGAAAGACTTGGATTTATTTTTTGAAATCTAAAGAATCTGAGGAAGTACTTGGGAGGTTCAAAGAGTTTAAAGCTCAAGTAGAGAACTTATCCGGAAAGAGGATCAAAGTTCTACGATCCGACAATGGAGGAGAGTACAACTCTGAAAGCTTCTGTAACTTTTGCATTGAAGCAGGGATTAAGAGGGAGTTTTGTGTCCCTTACAATCCTCAACAGAACGATATTGCAGAAAGGAAGAATAGATCTATTGTAGAAGCAGCTAGAGCTATGATTCATGATCAAGATCTGCAAAACTTCCTTTGGCTTGAAGCATCTATGATAGCTATTTATGTTCAGAATAGAAGCCCTCACCGCATTTTGGAGAACATAACTCCCGAATAAGCATTCACAGGGGTGAAGCCGAAAGTAAGTCATTTGAGGATCTTTGGTTGTCCAATGTATGTTCATGTACCTAAAGATAAAAGAACAAAGTTGGAACCATCTGGCAAGAAGGGAATCTTTGTGGGCTACAGTGAGTCTTCAAAAACCTACAGAGTGTACATTCCAGGTCAGAAGTTGATTGAAATCAGCAAGGATGTTACATTTGAAGAAGATGTTGCATTCAAGATCTATGGGCACTCATATGGAGATAGACAATGAAGACCATGAGTCTCCTCAAGATATGGAAGTTGACCATACTCCTGAGATTCAGAGGGAGGCTACTAATCCTAAAGAAGATGATGATCCAGTTGAGCCTTTGGAGCCTACTGATGGGCCTATTGACATTGTGATTGGTTGTAAGAGACCTCTTTGGGCCAGGCAAACAATGCAGGAGGCAGAAAGGTTTGCAGCCCCGAGAGGAACTTTTAGAGAAAGTAAGAGACCTCATAAGTTTTCAAGCTATGTTGTTTTGATGAGTCAAATCATTGAGTCTGAGCCTTCTAGTGTTGAAGAAGCTACTAGTCAGCAAGTATGGAAAGATGCTATGACTGAGGAATATCAATCCATCCTCAAGAATGATGTTTGGGACATTGTACCTAGACCTGAAGGTAAATCTGTTGTATCCTCTAAGTGGCTCTTTAAGATCAAGCATGCGGCTGATGGGAGCATCGAGAAGTTCAAGGCTAGGTTTGTGGCTAGAGGATTCTCTCAGAAAGAGGGAGTAGACTATGAGGAAACCTTTGCTCCAGTTGCTCGTTATACATCCGTCAAGACCATCATTGCTATTGCAGCATCTAAAGGATGGAAGATACACCAGATGGACGTGAAGACAACATTTCTGAATGGTGTAATCGAGGAAGAGGTATATATTGAAGGACCTGATGGCTTTGAGGTTCATGGGAAGGAGTCTCATGTTTGTAGGCTGAAGAAGGCTTTGTACGGCCTTAAGCAAGCTCCTCGTGCTTGGTACAAAAGAATTGATCGATACCTGATGAGCTTGGGTTTCTCCAAGAATGATGTTGATTCAAACCTTTACTTCAAGGCAATTGATGGCGAAGCATTAATCTTGGTTCTCTATGTTGATGGTTTAATTCTTACTGGAGAAGATCACCTCATTATCAAATGCAAGAAGGAGTTAGCTTTTGAATTTGAAATGAAGGATCTTGGTCTCATGCACTACTTCCTTGGTTTAGAAGTATGGCAGAAGCCGGATGAGATCATTCTGAGTCAAGGGAAGTATAATATTGACATTCTGAAGAGATTTGGTATGTTAGATTGCAAATCCATGTCCACACCTATGGAGTCAACTTTTCAGAAGCTTAAGGAGGCTGCAACTATTTCAGATCTGGTGGATCCTATTATGTATAGACAGTTGATTGGATCGTTGATGTATCTGGTCAATACTAGACCAAATATTTGCTATGCAGTGAATGCACTTAGTCAGTTGATGTGTGAACCAAGGCAAATACATCTAGTTGCAGCGAAGCATATCCTGAGATACTTGCGTGGCACAGTTGGGTATGGCTTGAGATATTCTTTTGGCCTAGACTTGAAGCTGCATGGATATACTGATTCCGATTGAGAAGGGTGTGTTACTGATCTAAAGAGCACCTTCAGATGTTTCAGTTTGGGGTCTGCAATGATCTCCTGGTGTAGCAGGAAGCAGTCTTCAGTGGCATTGAGCACCGCAGAGGCCGAGTATATTGCAGCTTGTGTGGCAACTTGAGAAGCAGTGTGGCTTCGGAAGCTCCTTGCAGGATTGTTTGGACAATCGTTGGAGCTGACTGTCATTCATTGTGATAATCAAAGTTGTGTGAAGCTTTCTGTCAATCCAGTGTTTCATGACAGAACTAAACATGTTGAGATCAAATACCACTATATCAGAGATATGGTATTAAGGAAAGCAATCCAGTTGAAGTATATCAGCACTGATGAGCATACGACAGATATTCTCACCAAGCCTCTTTCCAGAGTAAAGTTTGTGTACTTTCGAGACAAGCCTGGTATGGTGGAGAATGAAGCCCTAGCTGAGAGGGAGTCTCAGTATCAGTGATCTTTTGTGATTTGCTTTAATGCATTTCTCTCTATGAGAGAGATTTGAGGTGTAAGCCCTTGTTAATGCATTTCTCTCTGACATTTGAGGTGAAAGCCATTGTTTCCACCCTCTAGGAGTAGCCATGGTGGATATCATGTGTGTGACTCCATGACAACATCACGTGAGAGAGTCCGTGATGATTTTCTTGCACTTGTGTTTTTCACCCTCTGGAAGTAGCCATGGTGAACGTCACGATGAGGTGACGACATCACGTTGAGTGATTCCGTGATGAGCATTTATGCATACATACCATACATGGGAGTAGCCATGATGGTTGATATCATGATGAGGTGATATGTTCTTTTCCCACTTATGGGAGTAGCCATGGTGGTTGATATCACGATGAGGTGATGTGTCTTGTATAGCTGGAAGTATTCCTCCCTAGCTGAGAGGGAGTGTTGATGTTATAGCAGCTTCGAGCTCATCCTTCCAGCCTCGTTTCAAGACATAGAATTGCATATATCCTATCGGCTATTTATTTTATTGAGATAATTAAAGTGAAGAGGCGCTTCACTTGGCAATAATATAATTCCTAATTGGGCTGACCTTCTAATTCGCATCACTTAATTGTAATTATATTTCTCATATTGTGGCCAACCTTGTTCTTGAAGACGTGCGACCTCTCACACAAATTGTATTTATACAAGGTCATTTCCATCCATTTGACATCAAGCAAGTTTCATTTCATTCACTCATTGAAGTGCGAATTTCATCAAAGAGCATATTGCAAATTTCTTCAAGTGCAGATTTCGATATCAAGAAAGAGCAGATTATTATCTGTCATTGTGTTGGCGTAACAACTAGCACCTCTGGAGTAAGAGTTGGTACGAACAGCTATGCACACTACGCAATGAGTGCTCTTCAAATTAGGAGGGGAAGCTCCCTCGTTGTGCTTGACAAAAGTGCTTGTAAAGGAAAATAAATAAAACTATATCCTGTCTTTTTGTCTCAGCTGTAAGAGGTACAAGGCTTTCTCGAAAACTATATACGTTGCAGCTAAGTATTTTCTGGTTTCACAGATTACTAACTACAACTAGGCTAATTACTTAAAATCTATCCAGTTTCCTCAAGAAAACAAAGCATGAGGAAATGGAGCAAGGATGACTATCTGACAATAAACAAGTATAGATTCTCAACTTGAAGGCAAGGTGGCACATCTATCAGCTCAATCTAAACAAGTTTATTGGAAACAACAATATACAATAAACTAAGTACAAATTCTCAACTTGAAGGCAAGGTGGCACAACTATTAGCTCAATCTGAATAAGTTTATTATTCACACACATCACACAATAACCAAGTATAGATTCTCAACTTGAAGGCAAGGTGGCACATCTATTAGCTCAATCTAGACAAGTTTATTGAACACAAAACAGATTGATCTAACTAAGGAAAGAATTCACCATTATAATTGCATGAAACCCAAGTGGCATAACAATTCATCATAATAGCAAAAACGCATGAACAGATACAGAACGAGCAATATTGAAGGCAAGGTAGGCACATCATATATTTCTCTCTCGTGCAAAAGTTATTTACAAATGAGCAAAAGCTCTTATTTATAGACATCAAAAGGTGTAGGGAACCCTAAAATCACCTTGAGTCAACTACAGTCTTGCAATGCATGCAAGATTTATTGTTAAACCCTAATAAAGGAAACTATACAGTTAACTGGAAAACTACCATCAGTTAACCGAAACATCTAATCTAAAAATGGACAATTGTGCAAGCATGCACATACTTATTGAAAGCATGTTAACTGGTACACTACCATCAGTTAACGTAAACCCTAAATAAAACTCCAAGTAAATAAAGCTGATCTCAGAATAGATATGCATGAGATAAGACAGCGAGTTAACTTGAGAAGGAAACGCCAAGTTTGACTCCTGTGTATAATGTCTCTTCCGAGAGGTGGGAACTGAAGTCTACTGATCGTGATCTCGAGCAACCAATCCCTCAACGAGATTGTTAACTGCATCACTATCTGGAGCTTTGATACTCTGTCGAAGAATGCTATGCCTGCGCAGCATGTCTTCACCAGCTGTGATCTGGGACTGAGGTTCGCCCCTACTCCTTGTTGCTTCATCGAACAACGTTGACATGACTGTAAGCTGATTAATCTTACAGCCAACGGTCTCCCCACTGAAAATAGTATGAGCGAGTGCTTGGAGCTCTGACTGTACATCGGTAAGCTCAACATACGCACCACCCTCAATCTGATATCGACACGGTAAGCAGATACTAAGGTCCTCACAAACCGGAGTGCACTAGTAACGTGTTCTCTACTCTCAGCCAACTCTGACGCCATAGTCTCCTCTATCTTTGCCTTGAAAACCAATTGTGTTTTCCAAGAGTAGATAGTTTCTCTATCTTTTGCATCTGTGACTGATTCATATGCCATACTCAGGTGAGCAATCATAATCTCATCTTGGGGTCTGTTAATTGCCATGTCTCGCTCCTCATCTTGGAGACGTAGACGGAGCTCTCGTGCATCATACCGCAATTGATATAACTCTGTAAGCATAGAACGACCTCTAGCAATGAACTCCTCCTCCCACTCATCCAAACGCTTGCCATATGCAACTAAATGATTAAGTTGACCTTGTGTTTTCCAAGAGTAGATAGTTTCTCTATCTTTTGCATTTGTGACTGATTCATATGCCATACTCATGTGAGCAATCATAATCTCATCCCGGGGTCTGTTAATTGCCATGTCTCGCTCCTCATCCTGAGACGTAGACGAAGCTCTCGTGCATCATACCGCAACTGATATAACTCTGTAAGCATAGAATGACCTCTAGCAACGAACTCCTCCTCCCACTCATCCAAACACTTGCCATATGCAACTAAATGATTAAGTTGACCTTGTTCTGCTGGAGGCTCAAGCATCGGCGGGAGTGTGGCAATGACATCTGACCTGTGTACAAGGCTCAAAATGTACTAACGAAGCTGTTTGATTTCAACCTTGAGGGCTGCCTTATCCTCTCTTCTTTCAGCATTCTATCCCTGGCACTGTCTGTAGCAACCTGTAAGAGATCAACCTGAGTCTGGCTACGACCAAGGTTGACTGTGATAACCTCGAAATCCTGAGATTCCAACTCATCCAAGCTCTTCCCCTGTGGAGGTATAGCAGTCTCGACGACGATCTCCATATCGGTATTCCTCTCCACGTGGACCATGTTCTTGATCCTCTTGTTTGGCACATCCTGGTAAACCTGATCAAAATTTGAATGATTAAGGACATAGGATGGCTGCCTCCTCTTCCTTCCCAGTTGATTCTCAATCCAAGACTGATCTCGGCTAATGCTACTGGAAGGATTTGTACTAGCAACAGGAGGTTGTGACGAGAGTGAATATGTAGAAGAACCACTGCGAGATGGGGAGTCTAAATCCAATTCAATATGAATTGGGGCTGGTGACTGCTCCGGAACTGGTGTAGGAACTTGAGGCTGAACCTCAGGCACTGGCGGACTCTGAACTGGCTCTGTGATAGGCTGTCTGTCAGGCTCTTTACGTGTATCAGTGGCAAGCGCCTTGCCTTTTGAATTGTTTGGTGCTTGACCTTTCTTAGGAGGGTTACTCCTTTTCTTCTGTTTAGGTTTCAACGAGGAAGGTAGTGAAGGATTCACCACTGGCAGCTCTGCTCTATGCGTACTTACCCTCTTGATCTTCTTGCTATCGAGGTAAAGTATGCTGTTTTGATCTCAAAGTGCTCCAAATTGTCAAGATGTTCACCATGGCATCCAACTTCGAAGAATTGCCAAGCTTCAGATGTCAATTTCAAAGAATTAAGTTTCAAATTGGAGTGTTCGTCGAGTTATGACTTTTTGACAATTTTCATTGGCTACAACAAAATTTGCCAAGTTTAGAAGATTCAATCAAGTTGAAAAGTCAGTCATTTTAGATTTTCAAAAATAATTTGAAGTGATAAAAGTTTATATTTTTCTAGCACAGCTGCATTTGGCAGCTGTCATCATCAATGGTGCCTATTTTAAAGAGATAGGGATGAGCCTATTATTAGAATTTTTTAGTATTTTTAGTTCTAGAATTAGTTGTTTTATTTTTTCTTTTCTGAAGATAAGGATAGGATTGCTTTAAAACAAAGCTTTATTATGAATATATTATTATTTTATCCCTAACATATGCCTCTTGGAAGAGCTTATAAATAAGTGCCTTGAGCACATAACTTGTAATTAAAGTGTACTGTCCCCTTTTCCTGGGTAGTGGTTAGATGCAGTGGTTATTCTACCAACTGTTCCCTGTAGGCTAACAGGGTGTTTAGGGGACCCCTTTGAGGGTGATCTTTGGCTTGTCAGCAGACCTTTTGGTACTTATTTCAGTACTCTTCAGCTCAGTGTCCCAATTTATTTGTGGGGTGCCTTCTGAAGGCCATTCAAAATGCTTTTACCCACACTTACTATTTTTAGTAAGCCACTTGGATGTGTTGCTCATACTTACAATTTATAGTAAATCATGGTTTGATCACCTGTCAACACACCTGTATCTGGAAAATGTTGATGGATCACTCCAAGAATTGGTGTTGGTATTTATTGGGGAGTTGATCATTTAATTTATATTATTAAAGTTAAGTTCAACTTTAATAATATTATTTATAATGGTTGATTTAATAAAGTGATATTTTAAGGGGCGTTATAAGGATCTAAAAGGCATTTAAATAAAGTACTATATTTTAATGCCAACTTTATGAAATGCACATCAAAAAGCAAATATTAATTAAAAGCATTTATTAGCCAAGTGGGGACGTGGGTTATTTGGAGAAGTATAAAAAGCAAACTTAATGCTTTTTTATTCATTCATGATTATTATTCTTGTTTTGGACAAATTTGGGAGAAGAGCTTCAGCAAGGGTTTTCTGGTTGAAAGTCATAGCTTTTTTAGGACTAAAACCCTCAAAGAGGATAGTGTTTGCAAGTAAGGAAGATCACCCAAGAGCACTTGATTGGATAATCTCATCCACAGACTATATTTGAGCTTCAACGATTTACAAGAAAGAATCCAATTTCCTAGGTTTGATGATTTATTAAGAAACTGGAAGAAATAGTGATTGAATGTGAAGGATTACTTACTGATGTATAAGTTAATCCTCGATTACCTGGTGTGAGAATTTCTGAAGGTTATTGTTGCAAATAACTCTGATTGTAGGTTTCTACAGAGATCTGGTTTGGATGCCATAGCTTGGAGTTTGTGGCTGGGCGTGGTATTCTTTATGCTTTAAACCTACACCCTCCTTCCATACCTGCTTGGGAATTTTTGGTAGTAGTTATTGCAGGTGAAAATACATTCATTGCTGAAGGCGTGGAACTCAGACAGCCATGGGTTTCATAGCTGGGTGTAGCATACCATCACACCATACGTGGAGGTCAGAGATAGAGGAAGACATGGTATTGCGGCTGATGCAAGTAACATGTTATTTAGTGCAGACCTGGTGTAATGCTACACAGAGATATTTGGCAGTGAAAATGAGGCGTTCCAGACTGTAACCATCACGTGGGCTACTGTTATGGACGTGAGCTCTCAGAAAGGGAGTCACCTTACCTATGTAATCTGCAAACTGGTATTTATATCACAGTCTGCCATTATCTTTCTGAAAGGATATTGCTGTTATCAATAATCAGCCCATTAAAGCTTTGTAGAGAGGTTCCAATCTGAGTTTCATCCATTTCAGTCCTATAGCATTTATCTGTGCATGAATCAGTTTGTAATCAGTATTTTTGTGCTCATAAACTGCTGTCATTTCATATTCATAGTATTAATGTTGAAAGCACTGTCATTGTATTAGATGACTCTCTATAATGCCATGAATGAGTTGTTTATTTGGTGCTATTAGTAAAGTCATTGCAATTCTGAAACACATTGGACACTCGGACCTTTAAACCTGCAAATTGTTTGACAAAATGAATAATGTGCCAAACTGAATCAAATTGGAGAGATATCGCAAATCCAAGTCCGATTCGGGGTGGGACATTATAGAAAGTTGAGGTCAGACTTATGCTGCAAAATTTTCATTTAAACTTCTAAGTGAAGATATTTTATTTTTGTTCATGAATATTGGTGGAAGTCATGCTTACGTTTTAGAAGCCATTGTTCAATAAAAGTGATTGTGAACTGTGATTGCATGTTTGTAATTTCCTAAAGAAAAATGAAAGTCGAACATTTTGAGTCACATTTTGTATTGGTGAAATCTGTTTATTTAAATTGTAGCTTTGAATGCAGTTTAACTATTTCCTTCATGAAGTTATGTGTTGTTCACTTGTTTGTTTGTTTCTTGTCAATGTAGATTTACTAGTCTCTAATTCAGCTAGCAATCACCATTCATCTGTTTTTTTCCTTCAAACATTTGTTTACAGCTAAATATTGGTCTTTGCTCTAGCAATAGGAAGTTGAGTTTTATTGTTCGTGTTTGATAGTTTTCCCTATTTTAAATCTGAAAATATCATTGCAAGATTTGACCATTGGCATTCCAGTGCTTGCATCCGCAGCAAAATAGTCAACTAGCAATTACATTTAATGTAAAAGACTCATTGATAAACTTGTATAGTTTGCATAGTTGTAAATTTGTTCATATCTTTAGGTTTTAGGTGTTAGGGAGCTTCCCTTTATAATATGAAGAACAGTTCTAAACTTCTACTATATGTATTGTTTAACAGACAAATTAGAACACTAATAAATTTCAGTAAAAAAGGTTACTTCAAAAATCTCAATAAAGTCATTTATGTGAGATATGCTATCTTTAGCACTGGTTCCATTGGGCAATTGTCAACATCAGCAGTGACTATTTTTAGGCATTAGATATTAAACTATTATTAGGCCTTTTCATTTATTCGTTGTTTTAGAATAGGTTTGTCTTAAAGTAGTTTTATTTACACTTTTTCTACAGATGGATATGATTGCTTTAAAGTGGTACTTTTTTGGGGTATTGTATTATTATTCTTAAATCCCTAAGAGCTACATTGTGTTAGCTTATAGGTAAATGCTTTGAGCACATAAATTATTAATGATAATTAAAGTCATGCTTATGCTATAGAAGCTATTTTTTAGTTGAAGTTATAGTAATTGTGATTGTATGTTTCTAATTTCATAAAATGAACTGACAGAAGATTATATTTAGTCAAGCTTTGTATTGGCAAGATTATTCTTCCTAAATTGTAGCTTTGTATGTAGTTTAGTTGTTTATTTTATGACATTGTGTGCTTTTCGCTCATTTAATCCTTTCTTGTTGATGTAGAGCTATTTATCTTTACTTTAAACAATAGTAAGCATTCATTTGTGTTTATTATTGTAATCCTACTAGCTAACATATCCTTGGTTTTTTAAATATTGAATAGAATGAAAAAGTAATCTACATCTAATTTGTTGAGCTTTTGATAATTGTAAGTGGCATTGGCCATTGAAGAGACTGGTCTAGAAGTTTGAGTATAAATATGCATATGTTACAGTAAGAGTTTGGAGAAACAAACAATGCACAATTTAATCCTCATCATGGCATAGCCCAAACAGCCTGAAAACATTACACTAAATGGTACCCTTTAGAAAGGTTTCTTGCCTCCATGTTTCAGGTAGAGGAAGTACTTAAAGTAACTTCAGTTGTAAGTTCCTCTTTTTGAGAGAAAAATACAAAGATTCTAGAAAATTCAATATTAAAAAATCAAATTACAATCTACTTTCAAAAAAAAAATCTATATAACCGAAAACAAATACATCTAACATTGCAACTATTAAATTCACCTCTCTAAAAAGAACTCAGCTTTAGTTATCATGCCACTTGCAAGCATTCTGCAATGAAAGACAATACAATAGGAGTGTTTGTGTTTTTTAAATTTTCACCTGTTCTATCACCCTTTCAATGACCTCTTTGAGAGAAACCACTTCTGGGCATCTTCCAAAATGATGATCCTCACTTCTTTTGTTATTAAGGTCTGATTGTCCATGATTTACATTTCTCTGCAATTTGTTGGTAATAAGCACAATACGGCAGGTATATTAAGGTGATATATAAATGAAATTATACAGTAAAATTCTTTCAAATAATAAGTAATAGCCAAAAGAAAAATGCTTTCAGAAAACACCCATTTTCCAGACATAGTTGATTGAATCTGATTAGCCAATTGATGTATATTCTGTATATTCCAAGAAATAATCTATCTGTGAATGAAATATTTAATCTTCCATCAGAATATCACTATCACTCATAAAAATGTTATAGAAAACTCCATATTTGAATCATAAATTAGTTTATTTGATTAGTCATAAATAACCAACTTGGGGATAGACTGTTATTAATGTTATTGAGTTAATGATTTATGCTATTAATCACCTTTCTCAATATGATTGAACAACTTAGCTTAGGTTTAGGTTAGTTTAGATCTTGGCAAGCTCCCCCTCCTAATTTGAAGATAGATTTATCCTCACAAACTATTCCATTTTGTGTTGTCTTGCAAAAGACAAATTAAACTGCTAGCCACTATTAAAGCAATCCATGTTGATGCCTTTGAGATTGAAATTGTAAATTTCTTGATTTTTGTGTCATTTATATTACAATAAGTCATATTTTGTGCCAACCAAAAGATGGTAACAAGGAATCAATAGCCAGCTATCAAACTAGCAATAAATGAGCAACACATGAGACCAATACTGGATTAGCTACAACCATCTTTTTAGTTGTTGTGTGTGTTGATGTTGTAGCTTCGGGCTACATACTTCCGCCTTGCTTGTTGAACAATAAATTTCATATAGCCTAATGGCTATTTATTTATTGCATTTATTAAAGTGAAGAGGCGCTTCACTTGGCAACATATTATATTTCATTTGGGCCGACTCTCCTTGTAATTCACACCATTCATTTGTAAATTCATTTCATTTGTGGCCGACCTTGTTCATGAAGAGGTGCGACCTCTCGTTCACATTGTATATATATGAGATCATTTCATTCCATCAAATCATCAAGTCAAGTTCGTCCATTCCCATCTGCCAATGCGAATTTTCTTCTACAGCAGTTTGTGTCTTTCAAGGAGTGTGATTTACATCTATGTGTGCATCAAGTGTGGTGCTGATTATTGGCCTTGTGATTGGCCTCATTGTAAAGAGAATTGTTGCCATCATTTCAATATATATAAGAGAGATTTTGTTGCTGGGTTTTTCCCCTCAAGTTGGAGGGTTTTCCCAGGGTATATTGTTGTGTCAATCTGTGTGAAATTGTTTTTTATTTCTGCTTATTTAATTCTGATCCTAAATCTAACATGGTATCAAAGCGGGTTTAAGAAAGATTGTGATCAGATTTCCATAAGCAGCGTTATCTTTCATTCTTGTTATCATCTTCTTGTGTCTATCGTATCGTCGAAAATGGTGAACGGGCTCAAAATTGAAGATAGACTTGAAGGTGCTTCCAACTTCACCTCTTGGAAGTTTAGAGTATTGCTTGCATTGAAAGAAAATGAGATTGCTGAGTTCGTGGAGAGCGAAGTTCCCGAACCTTCCGATGAGAATGAGAAGTCACAATGGAAGAAGAATGGCACTAAGGCAAAGAAGATCTTGGTTGATTCTGTGAAGAACCACCTTGTGCCGATTATCTCCAAGTTGAAGACAGCAAGAGAAATGTTCAAGACCCTAGAGGAAATGTATGAGATCAATAATACAAGCAGAGCTCTTGCATTAAGGCAATAGCTTCATCATATAAAGATGGCGAAAGGCGATTTCTTCATCTCATTCTTCATGAAGATCACCGAATTGAGAGATCAACTTTCCACCATTGGGCATATGGTTGATGACAAGGATTTGGTTATGTTGGCGCTTAATGGTCTTCCTCAATCTTGGGAGCCATTTATCCAAGGCATCAGTGGGAGATCAAAACTACCTAAGTTTGATCACTTGAGAGCAAATTGCATTCAAGAAGAATCAAGATTAGCAGCAAGAGGCAATGGGAAAAGTTCTACCAATGAAGAGATTCATGTTCTTGCCGCTCAATCTTTGAAGAAGAAAGGAAGAGAAGGGAAGAAAGGCAACTTCAAGAGGAACAGAGATAAAAGATCAGATGGTGCTCCTGCATCTAAGAAGAAGAAGGATCTTTCTCACATACAGTGCTTCAGATGTGACAAGTTTGGTCACTATGCAAAAGATTTTCCAACTAGACCTAAACAACATGCTTCAGTTGCGGATGTGGGCGAGATCTCTCCTCAGAAGGGTTCAAGTGGTTTCCTATTCTATTATGCCTTATCAAGCAATGTTCCTATGGATAGCAACACTTGGTTGATTGATAGTGGTGCCTCCCATCACATTACTGGATTTAGAGAACATCTTTCAGATTTGGTGGAGAGGGATACTAGTGTTCAAGTCATAATTGGAGATGATGCATGCTACTCGATGAAAGGTGTTGGAACCTCCTCTCTTCACTTAGATTCCGACATCTCTCTTCAGTTGAAAGATGTACTATTCGTACCAAGCATCAAGAGGAACCTTGTCTCTATTTCAGCCTTGGAAGATAAGGGATATCAAGTTGCATTCTCCGAAGGAAAAGTTCTTGCATGGCCGAAGAACTCTAGCATCAAGTCAGCCCGAGTGATTGGTGTTCGGCAGGAATGTCTCTACAGACTTTGCACTCGTCCACTACAGGCTTTGTTGATTGATTCATCAAGTTCGTGTGAGCTTTGGCATAGAAGACTTGCTCACCTTCACTTTAGAGCACTTCCAACAATGGAGAAGATGGTCACTGGCATTCCTAAACTCAGTCAGGAGCATGAAGGTACTTGCCGAGGATGTGCTTTAGGTAAGAATACTAAAGGACCTTTTCATAGTAGTGAAAGTAGATCTAAATGCATTCTAGATCTTGTTCATTCTGATTTGTGTGGTCCAATGTCTGTTGCTTCTTTGAGTGGTTTCTTGTATTATGTAATTTTCATTGATGACTACTCTAGGAAAACTTGGATTTATTTCTTAAAGACTAAAGAATCTGAGGAAGTAGTTGAGAGATTCAAGGAATTTAAAGCTCAAGTACAGAACTTGTCTAGGAAGAGGATCAAAGTTCTGAGATTTGACAACGGAGGAGAATACATCTCTGGAAGCTTTCGTAACTTTTGTGTCGAGGTAGGGATTAAGAGGGAGTTTTGTGTTCCTTACAATCCACAACAAAACGGTGTAGCAGAAAGGAAGAATAGATCTATTGTAGAAGCAGCTAAAGCCATGATTCATGATCAAGATCTACAAACCTTCCTGTGGGCCGAGGCATCTAGGGCAGCTGTGTATGTTTAGAATTGGAGCCCTCATCGTATCTTGGAGAACATGACTCCTGAAGAAGCTTTCATAGGTGTGAAGCCTGAAGTTAGCCATTTGAGAATATTTGGTTGACCTGTATATGTTAATGTGCCTAAAGATAAAAGGACTAAATTAGAACCATCTGGCAAGAAGGGAATATTTGTGGGCTACAGTGAGTCTTCAAAAGCCTACAAGATTTACATTCCACGTCAGAAATTGATAGAGATCAACAGGGATGTTACATTTGTAGAGGATGTTGCATTCAAGAGATCTAAAGGCTCTCTCATGGAGATAGATAATGAAAACCATGAGACTCCTCAGGACATGGAAGTTGACCATACCCCTGAGATTCAGAGGGAGTCTCCTGAACCAGAAGAAGATGGTGATCCAGTTGAGCCTTTGGAACCTACTAATGGGCCTAGAGACATTGTTATTGGTCGAAAGAGACCTCTATGGGCTAGGCAAACAATGCAGGAGGCAGAAAAGTTTGCAGCCCCTAGAGGAACATTCAGAGAAAGCAAAAGACCTCAGAAGTTTTCAAGCTATGTTGCCTTGATGAGTCAAATGATTGAATTTGAGCCTTCCAGTGTCGAGGAAGCTTCAAGTCAGCAAGTATGGAGAGATGCTATGGCTGAAGAGTATCAATCTATCCTCAAGAACGGTGTTTGGGATATAGTACCTAGACCAGAAGGAAAATATGTTGTATCTTCTAAGTGGCTGTTCAAGATCAAGCATGCGGCTGATGGAAGCGTTGAGAAGTACAAGGCTAGATTTGTGGCTAGGGGGTTCTCTCAGAAAGAGGGAATAGACTATGAAGAAAAATTTGCTCTAGTTGCTCGTTATACCTCCATCAAGACTATCATTGCTATTGCAACGGCTAAAGGATGGAAGTTACACCAGATGGACGTGAAGACAACATTTCTAAATGGTGTAATTGAAGAAGTGGTATACATTGAGCAACCTGATGGATTTGAGGTTCATGGGAAGGAGTCTCATGTTTGCAGATTGAAGAAGGCTTTGTATGGCCTTAAGCAGGCTCCTCGTGCTTGGTATGAGAGGATTGATCGATACCTGTTGAGCTTGGGCTTCTCCAAGAATGATGCTGATTCAAACCTATACTTCAAGGTAATTAATGGTGAGGCTTTAATCTTGGTTCTCTATGTTGATGATCTATTTCTTACTGGAGAAGAACACCTCGTTATCAAATGCAAGGAGTTGGCTTCTAAATTTGAAATGAAGGATCTTAAGTACATGCATTACTTCCTTGGTCTAGAAGTATGGCAAAGGCCTAATGAGATCATTCTAAGTCAAGGGAAGTATACAATAGACATCTTGAAGAGGTTTGGTATGATGGATTGCAAATCCATGTCTACCCCTATGGAAACCAATTTTCAAAAGTTAAAAGAGGCTGCAGCTAGTTCAGATCTGGTGGATCCTACTATGTATAGGCAGTTGATTGGATCATTGATGTATCTGGTATACATTGAGCAACCTGATGGATTTGAGAATCATGGGAAGGAGTCTCATGTTTGTAGATTGAAGAAGGCTTTGTATGGCCTTAAGCAGGCTCCTTGTGCTTGGTATGAGAGGATTGATTGATACCTGTTGAGCTTGGGCTTCTCCAAGAATGATGTTGATTCAAACCTATACTTCAAGGTAATTAATGGTGAGGCTTTAATCTTGGTTCTCTATGTTGATGAACTATTTCTTACTGGAGAAGAACACCTCATTATCAAATGCAAGAAGGAGTTGGCTTCTAAATTTGAAATGAAGGATCTTAAGTACATGCATTACTTCCTTGGTCTAGAAGTATGGCAAAGGCCTAATGAGATCATTCTGAGTCAAGGGAAGTATACAATAGACATCTTGAAGAGGTTTGGTATGATGGATTGCAAATCCATGTCTACACCTATGGAAACCAATTTTCAGAAGTTAAAAGAGGCTACAGCTAGTTCAGATCTGGTGGATCCTACTATGTACAGGCAGTTGATTGGATCATTGATATATCTAGTCAATACTAGACCAAATATTTGCTATGCAGTGAGTGCACTTAGTCAGTTCATGTGTGAACTAAGGCAAATACACCTAGTTGCAGCAAAGCATATCCTGAGATACTTGCGTGGCACAGTTGGGTATAGCTTGAGATATTCTTCTGGTGTGGACTTGAAGCTGCATGGATATTCTGATTATGATTGGGTAGGGTGTGTTACTGATCAGAAGAGCACCTCTGGGTGTTGTTTCAGTTTGGGGTCTGCGATGATCTACTGGTGGAGCAGGAAGCAGTCTTCAGTCACACTGAGCACCACAAAGGCCGAGTATATTGCAGCTTGTGTGGCAGCTCGAGAAGCAGTGTGGCTTCAGAAGCTCCATGCAGGATTGTTTGGACAATCATTGCAGCCAACTGTCATTCATTGTGATAATTAAAGCTGTGTGAAGCTCTTTGTCAATCCAATGTTTCATGACAGAACAAAACATGTTGAGATCAAATACCACTATATCAGAGATATGGTATTGAGGAAAGCTGTCTAGTTGAAGTACATTAGCATTGATGAGCAGACGACCGACATTCTCACCAAGCCTCTCTCTAGAGTAAACTTTGTGTACTTTCGAGACAAACTTGGAATTGTGGAGAATGAAGCCCTAGCTGAGAGGGAGACTTAGCATCAGTGATCTTTTGTGATTTGCTTTATTGCATTTTTCTCTGTGAGAGAAATTTGAGGTGCAAGCCCTTGTCTAATGCATTTTTCTCTGTAAGAGAAATTTGAGGTGTAAGCCCTTGTTTAAAATTTTAATGCATCTTTCTCTATGAGAGATATTTGAGGTGAAAGCCCTTGTTTCCACCCTCTGGGTGATTATTCGCCTTGTGATTAGCCTCATTGTAAAGAGAATTGTTGCCATCATTTCAATATATATAAGAGAGATTTTGTTGTTGGGTTTTTCCCCTCAAGTTGGAGGGTTTTCCCAAGGTATATTGCTGTGTCAATCTGTTGAAATTGTTTTTTATTTCTGCTTATTTAATTCTGATCCTAAATCTAACAGTGTGAATGGTGTTTTCCAACCTCAAAGTCATGTAGGCTTGGGTGATTCTACATGTTTTCCTGATTCTATGACAATATATTTTTCCCTAAAAAATAATATCTTTAACTCAAATGTTTGATGACTTTTCTTTTTGGAAATACAAGCTCACCTGTAAGATTTTTGTAAAAATTTGTATTTCCTTTTTTGATATAGTTCTAGAATGATATCCATGTCTTTATCAAAACTTTGTGATTGTTATTATTTATAGTTCTAGAATGATATCCATGTCTTTATCAAAACTTTGTGATTGTTATTATTCTAAATAATAAATATACAATTACATTTTACCTCACATAGAAAAATATCATTTGTGTGTATCATTTGTTTGTATTTGTGCAATGATGTATAAATGGTATATGTTGTATGTTCTATAGTTGTTTGCATTGTGCTTAGAATAGTTTTTCGCTATTGATTCACTATGGTATTATTTCAATGGTTTGTATTCACTTGGAAATAAAATCTAGTTTTGGGAAAGAATTTAACAAACATGATGCAATTGTACACTTCTATTTACAATATTAGAAATATGACAATCACCTGTAGTTCCACCAAAACCCTAAGTAATATCTCTGCTTCCTTGATGAGGTTCTCACATTTGGGTGGCCCTTTTATGCAAATATCACATCTACATATGCAACACATGAAAAAAAAGTGTAAGAACTAATTTGTAATACCAATCGAATATTTAAGGGTTAAAAATAAAACATATAACATATAAATTCAAATAAGAAAAATTTATAGGAACCATTAGACTTTAAAGATGACCAAAAGGTATTCTAAGAGCATATTACTTTCATACATGCTTCCTATATAAATATGTGATCCAAAATGGATCATGAAAATAAAATTGAGTTGATTAGTTAAACATCTTAATTCATAAGGCTAAAGAAGAACTTAAGACAAGTTTTTAACCTTATTCAAATAAAACTAGGCAATGCAAAATAGAGGAAGCATAAGTAATGAGACTTGATTATGATTCAAACATTCTATTGCCACACCAGTTGAAGATTTTTTTCATGATGACAGCTTCAACTTTGCAAGAAACCATAGATATAGTTTTGGCTTGGTAGGAAAGTTTACAAACAATTTCGTCTTGGTATGAATCTAAATTCCGTACATCATGGAACAATGTTACCAAGACAAGTTTGGCTTGGTAAGAGAAATATCCTACAAAAAGCCACACTGGGATGTAGGTGATCAAAAAATGAGAGGGTTTGCATGTTCATATTAATATTGTAAGAATCCAACTAGTGTATGCTCTCACCTTCTCCACATCGAGAACTGTGTGATCAAAATGTGAGGATTTATGCATTTGTCAAATATTTATAAGAATTCCAAAAAAAAGTTCTAATTGGGACATTACAGTGGTATTAGAACTGGTGATCTTGCCATCTTATTCAAAAAAATTAATCATTTATTGTAGATTTTACCACTTATTCAATACTAACAAAAAATTCAAAGATTATTAGCAAGGTTGAAAAATTCGCAGCTTACTTGCTGAAATCACGAGTAATCGCGTGGCAGAAGGTGGGGCGAGCAAATCGCATTATTACTCGCCGCTGCATTTTCATGAAAACGTGCGGCGTTTAAACCCTAAAAAATCGCAAAAAACCGTGCATCATCTAGGAAAAAACGGCTAGAAAATGAAGCATTTTGAAACCCTAAATTTTTTTCCATTATACTTTGTTTTTTCGTCATAATCTTCTCACGCCGGCACTACAACGCAAGAAAAGAAAAACGACAGAAGGAAAAAACGCGAGCCCAAAACTGACGTAGGAAAAAAAACGCGAGCGCAGAAAATCGACGAAAGAAAACAAACGAGGGCAGTTAAAAACGAAGGCAGAAAAAAAAACGAGGGCATTACGATTTACACATTTTTCTAAATATTCTAAATTCTGTGTTTGTTTTTCAAATTTCATTCCACCATAAAAAATCTTCCCTACGTTTTTTTCCCAATTTCGATTTGTATTTCACATTCAATCATTTTAAATTTAATATGTTTAAAATTTTTCAATAGTATGTTTTTAATATGTTTAAAATTTTCAATAAGATGTTTTTAATATATTATTTCAATCATTTATAAATTGTAATATGTTTGAAATTTTTAATGATAATAATATGTTTTTAATATTTTATTTCAACCTTTTCAATTTTAATATGTTTGAAATTTTCAATATATATTTTTAATATTTTATTTCAATCATTTTTAAATTGTAATATCAAATATGTTTTAAATTTTTCAATAATATGTTTTTAAAATTTTTAATTTTATTTCAATCATTTTTAAATTGTAATAACTAATATGTTTGAAATTTTTAATAATTTTATTTCAATCATTTTTCAATTTTAATATGTTTGAAATTTTCAATAATATAGTTTTAATATTTTATTTCAATCATTTCTAAATTTTAGTATGTTCCAAATTTTCAATAATATGTTTTCAATATTTTATTTCCATCATTTTTAAATTTTAATATGTTTCAATTTTAATAGGCATATTTGTGTTCAATTATCAATTCGTTTCTCTTCAAAATCAACTACTACATGCTTATTTATTTAATTTCACTTTTTATCTCTTAATGTTTATCTTGTCTCTATTTTGTTAGGAATCTTATTAAAAGAATATGGCTTCTGCAAGTAAGAAGAGTGGTGGCAAACCAAGAGATCCTTGCTGGTAACATGGAACACCAGGGGCATTGCAAGGAGAAGTTATTTGCAACCATTGTAATGAGTCTCTTTTTGGTGGCATAAACTGATTGAAATACCACCTTGCATGAATCCCTTGCCGAGATGTTAGACCATGTAAAGAGGCACCCGAAGAGGTTGAGATGGAGTCCAAAGCACTCCTTGCAGCATTTGACCAAAGGAAGGAAAATAAAAAGAGAACAGCAGAGGCAATGGCGAGCTTGGTCAACCAGTAGAGGCAATTTCTTCACACACACAGCTTGATCCTATCCCTATGGATGAGGCACCTGTTGAGGCTCCTATTGAGGACAATGCAACTATACCATCTATTTCAGCACCACCCACACAGCAGTGACAAAAGCTTTTGAGTTTTAGTCTTAGAAGAAATTTAGGATAGATAATTTTTATTGATACTGAAACTTGAAGTTGATATGTATTGAGAAGTCAAACTTGTTTTTTGGTCTATGATACATTGATGATTGATATGTATTAAGGTTTTAAACTCAAATTTTGATTTATATATGATGAAATCAATTGATACATTGATGATTGATATGTATTAAACTCTAATTTTGATTTATATATGATGAAATCAGTAATATGTTCTAAAAATTCAGTTTATATTTGTGTTTTTAAAAAATATTTTAAAAGAATATGTATTTTCAAATATTCGATAAATTTGCCGAGTTATTGCCGAGTTTTTAGTTTTTAAAAATTTTGGGTCTGCCAAGTTATTGCCAAGTCCGATTTTTTCAACTATGATTATTAGAGCATTGCTTCCATAGCCTATAAATCATGGTGTAAGAATTGGGAGTGAGGCTTTACAGTGCAGGGAAGAAACTTGAACATCTACCTCAATCAAAAGATGATCTACTTAGCAGTTTGGAGTAAGTGGAAATTTGTTTATCCATGGTAGAATAGTCAGATTCTAAGATTATACAATGGGTAGTAAATTCATCAATAGCTCGTTTGGTTAAGCCCAAGCTTTTGAGACACCCATATAAAGATGTGATACTTGTAGTTATCATTTGTGTTAGTGACATTACAAGAATAACAAATCCTAGAGTTGCTTACAATAACATGAGGGAGATATTCCAATTGATCATGGAAAGTTTCCAAGGTTTAACTAAAATCAAAATTCCTTCTTTTGCCATGACGTTAACGATTTTAGAAATTGTTGCAAAAGTCAAATCACGTGTCATGATGCTATAGCTTGAATGTGATGATCATATTCTAAAAATATTTCAACATTTCTTTGCTACTATTAATAAGAATCATGTAGAAAATGTTGTAACCTCAATGTAGATAATTATATATTTGATTTCAAATGAGTGATGATATTTCCTAGCCACTCTTATCCACTTCATTGGCTATTGTAAGGAAGGATGAACAAGAAGTCTAACCAATTGCACATGCACTAGCTAAAAATCTGATTAATCAATGTGAAGAAAAGTTGAAGCCATAGTTAACAATAGAAATGGCAATTCAACAGAAAAAGAAATCTTCTAAGGCAACAAAGAAAGACGACAGCAAAAATAATCTTAGAAAACTAAAACATTGCTTTTCATGCAAAGAACCTTGCGAGCTTAGCCACAAATGTCTAAGCAAAGCACAACTACAAGTGTTGTCAAATAAAGAAACAAAAGAGCTAAAAAAGAAAACCATGGAACCAAAAGAAAAGTGATGGATACACCTGAGCCACAACTCCTAGAAGAGGTTAAAGAAGAAGATGTGGAACATGAGTCGAATGAAGAAGAGAAGTTAAAATCAAAAATACTAAAAGTTGTTATGGAACCTAAGCTAAAGAAAAAGGAACACTCAAAGTGGTAAGGAAGTAAGATGGAGCAAACCTTGGAGGAGTCCACCATGTAGATGGAAGGTGTGCAATTTAATAAAGAAAAAGATAACTTATTGACTATTGAGACTATAGATTAGCATGACGTTCATCTTCATAAAGTCAAAGAGAAAACATCACTCCCTAAATGCACAAGTGAGAAAGACGTCCCTCCGCAGAACATAACCATCAAGGATAATTTGCAAGATAGTTATCAAAATGAAAGTGAGAAGAATCTTTTCAATGTTGGAATTGATCTATGAGAATATGAAGGGAATATTAGACACCAAGAAACTTATCGGGTTGACTCTTAGATAGATTCTATTGAAAGATCTATTCCAAAAGAGTGTTTTTTTTTTATTGATTATAGTAGAATTTTGATATCATTGCACGATTCTGGTTATCATGAGGATGAATAGAAGGAACAACTGTTAATAACAAAAGAGAAAGAAATACAAGTCCTAATGGAACTAAATACCATGAAAAGGCTCATTGAACAACCAACTCTATGTTTGAAGAAGGCACAAATTGAGGAAAATAAAAGAAACATACCAAATGAAGTAAATGTTGCCCAAACTAAGCATACAATCATTCTTGCATATTTGCAAGGACTAGTACATTGGAAAAATGAAATCAAAATATCTACATTTGATTAAAGAAAAAGATATAGTCATCATATTTGTAGAGGAGTTCGTAATTGCATCTAAGGAAATGAAGGAAAGGGTTGACAAACAAACTTTGAAGCTTAGTTCAGCCCATTCAACATAGCGATATCTTAATGGTGAAATTTAATTTCACAAAGGGTAATTTCTAGGAAAGCTAGAAGTTATAGATAAAATGTTGGGCACAAATGAGAAAATTTTGAGGGATTGTGCATTAGCAAACAAAGAAACTTGAGAAAGACGTAACTAGAATGAAATAAAAGAGGATGGCTTTAAAACATAACTTCAAAGAATTGGGTTAGCATGAAGATTGCTCTAAACAAGAAAATGATTTCCAAGCTAAAGGCAAGAATGATTTATTGTTTTTTTCCAAATCTTAGTGGATTATAGATGATTCACTCATTGAAACAGATGGAGAAGCATCACTTGATTCAAACTCTCCATCTCATAATTATATTAGAGTGGTGTAGTAGAAGCCAACTACATTAAGGATTGGGAATTGTAGATTGATTTGGGATCCTAGTATTTGCAAAATGATTAAATTATAAAGTAAAAGTGATATTATAGAGTATTTTTCAAAGAGGGCCTAAGATAATAATAAAAGTGTTACTAGGACAAAGGGACCAATTGAAATATTAATTTCAAAAGAAAAAGAATATCTAGAGACTTGTTGAGCTGGGCTAAAAATCACAAGCAGGTGATTATAAAAGAAGCTAGGCTTAAGAAAAGTCATCCGTTGTATTGTTGTCAACACTCCTTACTCGAAGATCAAGCACCTAATGTTGATCCTTTGGCCAAAGGAGGAAAACCCTCTTGGTATCGAAATAGGAGAAAAAAACCCTCTTGATTTATGGATTAAATTTAGATACGAAAACCCTCAAATCCATTAAAGTAATTACATCCATGAGTTACCTATGCACTAGATAAGTTGGATTTGGGGACGAAAACACTCAACTCCATTACAGTGATTCCATTCAAGGATCAATGGTTTGCTAAAAGGTTGTAGAAGAATTCACAATTTCAATTTGCAAAATTGTGTTGAAGATTTCAAGCCAAACCATATTTATGGCAGCTTAATTTCAAATAAGTATCGTACTCCTCCAATAACCTATGGTACCACATCCTTGTCAAGAATAAATTGCACTTGTATGTTGTTAGCGTTTAAATTCGCACCTCTGGAATGCGTATTTGAAACAGACAGCTATTTATAGTAAAACTGCTCTTCAAATTAGGAGGGGAAGCTCCCTCATGCTGATGGTGTTGAAAGAAAGTAAACTAATAACTAGGTTGCCTATCTTTTTGATCAGCTAGAGCACAAGGTTTATTAAACACAAATGCCGTAGCTGAGATTTTTGATTTAAGAACTTCAACTACGACTAACTTAAGCTAAAGACGTTTCTAACTTCTCAAGTAATACGCAGAGCAAGAGAAACTAGAAATGAACAAGGTTGATTCTCTGACAAAGTGCTTCAATAAACTCTTTCTCGACATACATCTACACACTTCAATGTAAGCTGAAATTAAGATCATAAAAGCGTAACACAAATAACGGAAATCTGTGACGTTATACCAAGGCAAAGGAGGCTCATGATTTTATTTCTCAAACTTCTGGAACAAAATCTACTACAAACATGCCTGGAACAAGAGCTTGCAGCTAAAGAGGCTTGCAAAACTTGTTCTTACACAATAGGAACAGCAATTACAATAACTTCTTGTTGGCTAAAAGAGACTCAACAATTCGCTACCATAAAACAATTGAACAACACTGAATAACAAATAGAAGGCACTTAGGCTCAGCGTTTTGTTATCACTAGCATGGTTAAAGAAAACTAATGAGCAAAGGCTCTTATTTATAGGCAAGCAGAGGAGTGGGGAACCCTAAAATCTCCTTGCTTTCACAATCTAGGGCTTGCTCAGCAAACAAGCTTTATTTCTAAATCTAGAAAGAAGATAACATCTAACACCTAAGAAAGCAGAAAAAGCAGGGACTGCCAACTATTACAATTTATCTTCTTTCTCTTCTTCGAAGAATGGATAAGAATCGCTCCAAGAATAGAAAGAAAGTGGAAAGAAAGCTTCTAGAAGAAATCAGCTTTAGATCTCAATCACATCCGCTAAAAAGCAGGAAACTATGTCTCGGTTCGGTGCATCTATCCCATCAATAGCAAAGTTGCGTTTTTCCAAGATATCCTCTCCATCTGCAATTGATCTCAAGAAATCTTCGACCTCATTGGCCGCTTTTTCAAATCTTGCTGACATCATGGCAAGGTGATTCATTCTGCCACCAACTGTATTGCTGCTATCACAGCTGCGAACAACACTCAGAAATTGAACTTGCACTTCATCAAGCCTGACGTAAGAACCATCTTCAAGACTATACCGAGAAGGAATCTCTGTGACAAACTCATTGATGAAAAGAAGAGCTTCGATCACCCTTTGTCTGTAGGCAATAAACTCCTCAGATATCCTCTCGTAAGTTTTAACCTTGAAGACATGACGCTCTCTCCAAGCAAGGATCTGCCTCTTGTGTTCTTTTGAAGTCGCTGAACCATAGGCTATATCTAAATCAGCAATGATGATTTCATGCCTTGGTTTTACTTCAGCCACTGATTGTTCAAACCCTTGGATACCTTGACGTAGCTCATGAGCATTTTCTCTCAACTGAAACATCCGCGCCAAGATCTCCTTTCCTCTAACAATGAAACTCTCGATCCACTCTTGAGTTTCTTTCCCACAAATAACCAGCTGTCTTAACTGATGATGATCAGCTGGTGTCTCTAAAACCTGGGGCAACAGCTAGGTAGCCTGTGAAGTACCCTGGACAAGATTAGAAATGAAAAGCCTGAGCTGCTGTATTTCAGCCTTGAGGGCTGCTTTGTCTTCTTCGTCCTTGATCACCCTCTCTTGAAGGCTTTCAGACACAACTCTGAATAGACTGACATCAGCATGTCTGGTGTTTTTACCAAGGTTAGCCTTAACCATCACGAAGTCGTCCATCTCAACTTCATCTCTGTTTTTGTCCTATGGGGGTAATGCAGTCTCCATGACTATCTCACCATCAGGATTCCTATCAAAATGAACTTGCTTCTTTTCTTTCTTCTTAGGAGGTTCCTGATAGATGTTATCAAGGTCATCAAAATTCACCTAATATGAAGGTCTTCTTCTTACCCTTCCCAAGGAGCTCTCAAGCCAAGACACGGTGTAGTATCTTTACTAACTTCCTTAGGAGGTACAATTGCAATTTCTTCATCATCTTCAATATCAAGGTCAATGTGGATTGGTGAAGACCCTGTCAGTGGTATGGAGTCATGTGCTAAGGGCGCTTCTTCTGTCTCCTTCCGAGGTATAGGTTCTTCTGGAGGAGCTTCTGCTTCAACCGTTGATGGCTCTTGTATGACTATGCCTGAGAAGTCTAACCTCCTTCTTACATTTTTGGTTGACCTGCTGCCCTTCACACCATCTTGAGACTGACTTACGCCTTTCCCTTTTGATTGTGCTTTGGAAGAGGAGGGAAGTGACGGCTGTACTCTTGGCAGCTTTGCTGCTGGTATGGACTTCTTCCTTTTGAGAACTAGGAAGACCTTGCTATGTTCGAGGACTTGCCTCGTCCTTTCTTCGACTAAGAGGGATTCCTTATTAGCCCAGTTGACTTGAGGAAGGGGCTGATCTTCAATTCCCTTTCGGGCATACATCGGGAGTAACACATCCTCATCATCTGACAATCCTTCGATATCCTCTGAAAGGCAGTCTTTCATCTGGTGAAGAGTGAGCCTACTATAACTACGCCTTCGCACCTCGAATTCATCTATACAATTGGCCCAAAAATCTTCAAGGGTGGATATGTGAGCATAGTTTCTCTCAAGTCGACCAGCGTAGATGCCATGAGGATCATAAGATCGTCTCTCGCTGTAAGGCTTGAGACCAAGTTTGTCTAACTCATCTCCCACTGTTTTAGCATCTACTGTTGTCTTGCATGTATATATTCCCAGTCCCAATGGAAAATTGAGGGCGGGTTTCTTTCTATTCCTCAAGAATGCGTAGACATCGTGTGCCTTCCTTAAGAACTCCATGAAGACAACTTCGTCTAATGGGTACCTTGGTAGCATGAGCGGGGCACCGGAATAGCCATAGACTCTGAGATAGGTGAAAGTAGGAAATTGTATGAACCAATTTGCCCATTCCGCCATCGCTGCCCTGGCAACTAAAGAGATACGGACGTGCAATTCATTGTCCAGGTCTCGTACTGTGTACATCAAAAAAGCCTCATTCACCCTCTTGTAGTGATGCAGTGACTTCGTGAATTCCAACTAAGGATAGTAGTTGTCGATATGTTGTACGCTCAATGATCCCTCGGTGTTCAACCCTCTAAATTGACCTTGATAGGCCACTAAGTAGGCTAGGTAAGAGACCATATGGAACTCATGAAACTGGAAATATTTTGTTATCTGCTGATGTAGGTTGTCACTGATCAAGGTGGGCCAATCATAGAACTTAGTCTTCTTCATGATGTGGGGTATGGCGTAGAACATCCAGGGTTGAAACTTGGTAGCATCTTGTGATCCAGTTACCCTGTTGAGCAAGGTGATTATGATAGCAATCTCATCTTTGAACTCTCCTCGCCCGACATTCTTAAGTAAAGTCTTATGCTTCTCTTTCATCCACCTTTGTGCAATCTTCTTACTATACTTGTCTTTGTGCATTTCCCATATCCTCTCACATTCACCCTTTGAAATAGTGACACTTTCAGGCCAAGGGGGAATGGAGAAACATTTTTCGATCATGTCAAGCTTCAAACTGCAAATCAATCTGCCATCAACTGATTGAATCTCCCTTGTAGCCGGGTTGTAATGCTTGATGCAAGTGATTACGAACTCGAGACTCTAAACTGAAATAGGAATAGATGCCGCTGCAAGAAGTCCAGAGTGCCCCAAGTTTCTGATGGTAGTGTTGCCTGCGCTCTCCAAAGCGTGTAGCTCAAACACCGGCTTGATATGATGCAAGTCCGTCTCAACTGTTTTGATGAAATCATGGTAGAGAGCTGATTTGGTCTTGAAATCATTGGGAGTGTACTCCATTTCAGAAACCTTGAAGAATGACTATAAACTCGCCTAGGTTCAGACAGGTTTTGAGCAACTTACTATTTTTAGGATGCTGATTTTTCTTGCTCCAATGGACAAATTTTTCGAAAATTTTCTGAGATATGGGTTTTGCTCAAAATTTCATTGCAAGACAACCCAGATCGTCCGTTTTTTGAAAATTTTGATTTTAGACTGAAAAAGCAGCAAACCCTAATTTCTTCAATTTTTCACGAAAAAAGTTGGCACCTGAGTTTTGTTCAAAATACAATTAGAAATGGACCTAGTTGATTAGATTTGAAAAACACTGATGGCTGATCGAAAAAGCAGCCAACCCTAGAATTTGAAATTTGTTTGAAAAAAGCTGTGATATGGGTTTTCTTCAGAAGACTGATTTAAGAGGACCCAGATGATTAAAAATTGAATGCACTAAGGATTTCACTGACATGCAAAATAAAAAGCAGCTGCTGCAACTTGATGAATTTCTTGAAAATTTCTTCAGAAGAATGAGATAACAAGAACCAGATGGCTGAAAATTGAAAATCTTGGCCTTCTTAAAAAGTTTGATCTTCTGGATGAAAAAGCATGAAAAAGCAAGGCCTTATGTTGCTGGTCTGAAAAATTAATGAAGAATCAGCAAACTTGAGTTCTTGAATCTTGAAATATCACTTCAAACTTGCTGCTCCAACTTTCTCCTTTGAATGCTACCTACAAAACTAATGAAAATTACATTGAAGAGAGGTGCTAAATAGACTTAGGGTTTGAAATAGGTCTGCTTTCTTTTGCTTTTATCTTCAAAACCCTAAAATTGGCCTATTCAATGAACTTGGACATCCTCATCCTCTTGCAATTTTGAAATTTTTGAAAATCTTGCAAATTTCACTAAGGCATGGAAAGTTGGGTGCCCTTCTTGGCTAGGGGCGCCCACTTCACCCAGAGTTAGTCATATTTTGAGTTTTTTCAACTTTTCTTCCATTTTGACCCCTGGTTTGATCCTGATTTCTAGATGTTCAGTTGATCCGATGAACGAGCTAAATGATTCATCTCGAAGCTCGACTGATTTTGAGAAGATTGTTCTGGAGGCATCTCTGGCGAAAAACTTCATTTAGACCTTCAAATTCATGGGAGCCTATTTCCACCAGGGGCGCCCATTTTGTCCAGAGTTAGCCATTTTTAAATGATTTTCAATTTCTTCATTTCCCTTTGATCTTCTAATGAAATCTTGATTCTGGGAGCTACGCCGATCAGATCGACTGACTGTCAGATTCACTAGATAGCATGGTTGAAAACGATGAGGTGATCTTAGACGCTTCATTGATGAATTCCATCATCTCAGAGCTCAAAATCTTGGGCGCCCTTTCTCTCCAAGGGCGCCCAACCTCACCAGACTTAGCCATTTTTATCATTTTCTTCTTCAACTCTCTTCTACAGATGATCTCATCTGATCTAGTGACCCGGAGCTTGGATTGTCTAATGGCTGGGCTCGTTGCGGAGCTGAGGAGAAATCAAGAGGGATCTTCTCGAGACACTTATGTCAGAAAGTTGAATTTAATACTCCAAAAGCTTTGGCGCCTATTTGCTTTTGGGGCGCCCTTTCTCTCCAGACTTAACCATTTTCTTCTAATTTTCATCTTTGAATTCAAACCTCCATCATGTACCTTCTACTTTGACTTGGATTTGCCGGAGATTGGCCAGTCGAATGCCCTGACAAAGATATTCGTTGCAAAGCAGACTGAATTCCGGAGAGATTGAGCACTTTAGCAAACCCTAACTGCTGGATTTGTCCCTTCAAAAAGTTGGGCACCCTTCTTCACCAGGGGCACCCAAAGTTCCCAGACTTAGTCAAATTTTGATGATTTTCATTTTTTCATTTTGACTTCTGTTTGGATCTTCCCTGTTTGATCGCGAATCGTAGATGACTGGATGATCCGATGACTGCATCGTTGGATTCGTTGCGAAGCTGGAAGAAGACTGAGCAACTTTTCCTAGAGGCTTAAACCCTAATTTCAACATTTGATACCCTAAAAAGATGGGCGCCTATTCTCTCCTGGGGTGCCCATGACAAGCAGTGTTAGAATATTTTGCACAGTTTTTCACTTTCTTCTTCGTTCTTCATGCTTGCTCACCGACTCACCTCCTATTCAGAGCTTTAAGTGTTGAATTTGATTGTGACACCTGGCAGCTGACTGATCTCCATTGATGACCTCGGAGCTCCTGATATGCTTCTGAAAAAGAAGAATAGACCCACTAGGGAAAAAGTGACTTTTTTGATATTTTGACTGCACCAGCTTGATATGGAAGTGTTTTGAGCCAATCAAAATCAGTTTGAACCCTAACGGACCAACTTTCTATTTTTAGAAAGTTTTGCCAATATCTGTTTCAAAAGAAACCCAGAAAAAGTTACTATTTTTAGAAAATTTCTAAAAATAGCAGTTTTCCTAAAATGTAGGGATGAAAAACTGAGATCTGGGTTTTGTAGATTAGGTCGCTCTGAGCAGACCCAGATCATCAGATTTTGGAAATTTCACGTTAACCCCTCATGCAAGACATGCAAACCCCAAATTTTGACCTTTTTGACAAATTTAACAAGACTTTTACCCATTTCTTCAAAATGTCTTAAGTGTAACAAAATTTTTAATTTTGGGGTACAACATATGTATAAGAAAGGGTGGCATATGGTCAAAAAGAAGAGTGATGAGTCAACCTAAAGTCTACCATACACTTCCCTAAGGGAATCGCAAAGCTTGAAAAAGAGGCATCAAATGGTCTAAGTACACATATTCTAACATGTTGATTCCTTTAGTTTGTTCTACACATCAAAGAAAATCAGCTTTCTTGGCAAGTTACAAGCTGCCAAAAGAAAATCATTAGAATATCTACCATACCATTCTCTAGTGGCAATGATTCATATTTGTGAGTTTTGTGTGTAGTTGCACCTCTCCAAAGAGAAATCTCGACTTGTTTGGGTGTTGTTTAGGGCATTGTACCATTTTGGTACAGGACGTACCATCCTTGCTAGTGTTTAGAATTGTTCAAAATCAGTTTTGAGTGGTTTTGGTTATCTTTTGTTGGTAAATCAATATCTATATCAGCTGCTCACTTTTGGGTATGTTGTTCCACCATTTATATCAAATTTTGTCATTATATATCTACTATTTGGTAATTGATTTTGGAGATTTTTGCAATAGATATATAGTGGTTTAGGAATAATATGTCATTGTATTGGTCTGCATGGTTTACTGCCAAAATTTTTGTACTTGATTTCTGTGTTGTTTGCCTGAAAGGCTATGCTGC
Source organism: Sequoia sempervirens (assembly GCA_007258455.2). Lineage (NCBI taxonomy): Eukaryota > Viridiplantae > Streptophyta > Pinopsida > Cupressales > Cupressaceae > Sequoia > Sequoia sempervirens. The sequence goes on from VDFB02359652.1 coordinate 57,353, forward strand.
CAAGACAATAGTTTATTTAATTTCCAGCTATTGCATTCATAGTAAGATTTTGTGGCTTGCCACCAGTTAGTTTGTGTCCCAATCATTGTATGCTTTCAACTTGGCCACATGAGGATTTGCGTGATCAGAAAGTGTATGGATCTCTCTCTCTCTCTCTCTCTCTCTCTCTCTCTGAATGCAGCAGCAGTTCTTCTCCATAGAGATTTTATTTCTATATGTTTAAGATCCTCTTCGATTCTTTACAAAAGTGGTAGGAGAGTTAGTTAGAAGATAAAGTGGATTGCAGTACCACAGAGACTAGTTAGATTCTTCCAGAAAAATTCAGCCATATATTGCTCCATTTATTTATTTTGTTTATCATTTCCTCTTCATCATTTTCCAATAATGTTGAATTTATCTTCTACTGAATGGGGAATCCAATGTGCAGTAGTAGGAATTCGTCTTCTTTAAAGCCAACAATTTGTTAAATTTCCATTTACTTCTAAGTTGTTTATTAGCGAAGACATTGGAGGATAAGCCTCATGTACTGTCCCAAAAGGTAGTAAAACTGATATCTGATCCTGCAAAGAAGGCTAGTAAAAATAAATAAAAGTTACCATCGCATATCTTTTAAACTAGGAATCCTTAAAACCATTTTCGGTGAGCAGTGTATGCATTTCATTGTCTCAACTATACAAGAAACCATTCAAGGATCCAAATCCCAATGGAGTCATTCAAGAAAAAAACCAAAGCAACATATCTTCTTTAATCGTGGTGTATAGATAGTTGCAATCTCTTAAATACATGAATACCAAGGCAAACTAAATGATTAAAATATTATTCTGATGAATTATTAGTCATAAATGAATTTATTTGTGATGAATTTTGAAGTTTGAATGTTGTTTTCTCTAATTCACCAAAATTTTATTTTATTTTTCTGCATTTCTTGGCATTTTATCATTTCTTATAATTGTATACTCAAAGTTTTGTTTCAGATTGCACCCTGATTGTGCCCGCTTCTAGAAATAATGTTTCAAACCTAAAGCTATATGAAAAAATAAGAGGTTGTCTCAAAAATATAAAAAGTATCAATATCTAGTTCTAGCTCAGATATTACTATGATAGAATCTTATTCCATCACGATGCGCAATACGATATAACATGTAGTCAATCTAATTCCTAAAAAGGCTAATATGCATGGTTAAACAAAACTATATATTGTAATAAATGTGCAATTGAGCAGACACATTTTTTTAAAAGCTGAAATTAGTAATTTTGAACGAAATAGAAAACCCTCTCCTAAAGAGATAAGACACAATGATATTATGATGGTTAGAAAGTTTAAGGACCATAATGCCTAATGTTTGTGAATTTCTTCCATATGCAATCTAGTGCTCAACAAAATTGTTCTTTGCCACCTCCATTCTAGGCATAAAAAACAGAATGAGTTTGTGATATAGATTTTGAAATTATTGTTTCTCGTTTCATATATCTCTCTTCAACCAGAAACATCTACAATTCCTGATGGAACCTATTTTGCACATCATTTACCCTTAGAAGACTATTAGGGCCCAACCTAATGATACTTGACTCTTTCCAACATTCATTAGTTTTAAGAAGTTCTGTGATTCAAGATTTTTATATTAACATTTTACGTAAAAGAAAAAAAGATAAATAAATTTCTAAATTAAGCTTGTATTTAGAAACTAGTATGACCTCTTTAGCTGACTAGAAATGTCTCGATAAACCACATAAAATTCTTAATTCCTTTTCTTTTCTCTTGTTTGAGTTGCCTCACTCAAGAACATTAATATAATTTCAACTTCAAATTTTATAAATTCTTCAAATTAAGCTTGTATTTACAAATAATATGAACTCTCTTGCTAACTAAAAACATCTTGACAAACCTCATGAAATCATTAATTTATTTTATTTTCTTGTGTTCAAGTTGCCCTGTTTTTTCCTCCAATCAGCTAATACTTCCCAACCAATTTCCCTTAATCCCCTGGAACTATTTTGGTTGCTCTTGAACATCAATATAAAATCAATGTCAACTTTTATAGAAATTTTAAATTAAAAAAAACATGTAGAAATACTATTTATTGTAAGATAGGCAATTGGTAAGTGGTATACATTCCACATTTCATTGCAATCAGATCCTCCCCAAAGTACTGAACAAGTGTTTTCGCTCTGCAACATGTTGTTGATATCCCATATCTACAAAAATATTTTTGAGAGTTACCAACAGTTCATTAAAAATGAATATTACCATCCTCAAGTTTTCAGATGAATTATTTAAAAATAACTTTAAAATATAAAAGGACAAACAGTACCTAAAACACTCTGACAGCATACTAAGAGCATTTTGTGTTTGTTCTGTGTCTCTTCTACTAGGTAATAGTGATGGAAGCTTCGTCATGTCAGCATATAAAGCTGTATCAAATTTTGAACTAGGTTTAGAAAAGCAAAATATTCAAAATTGTAATTTGTTTTTTTCAACAAGAATACTTTAATCATTGCTTGAATGAAAACCAAAAAGAAAAATGATCATACAAAAAGCTTGAAATTTTTAAAGAAAATATATGTAAACCACATCAAATCATTGTAAGCCACTCAAAAAGAGTGACAATATACATCTCTGATGTGTCAAAATCATCACTAATTATTATACTAGAATGAAACATACTGTTTCTGCAGTCCACGATAGTGAATAAGTGTGTTTCTAGATGTACCTATGTATTTGTTTTAAAACAAATACACAGTTTAATCCAAAAGCACACTTACTCAGTAGTTATTATATTGTTATTTGTCTTCAAATTAAGGTATTTGACAGCATTCCCTGGGAAAATACCCTTGGCAGTCTGGCTGATGTCCTTCATGAAGAGCACACAGGAAATACTGAGAGAGAGGGGGGAGGGTTTCAAAAGCTTTAACCATATAAACCACATGAATCAGAAATGAGCAACATAAAACACCATGAACAAGATAAACACCAAGATTTCGTGGAAAACCCTTTCAGGAAAAACACCACGGCAAAATAGTGCTTTTATTATCTTCAAAGGGCGCCAACCCAATTACAAAAGTGAGCACCAACTCTCTTTGAAGCACCAACTCCGTATATCTGAAGCACCAACTCCAGAAGGCTGAAGCACCAACTTCAGTGACATAAAATTCTTGATCCAAGATAAAAGAAAAAACTATTCAAGCTGTGAAAAACTTTTGCTCAAATACTCAACTTCATATACTGATGTCACCGTTCAGATTGAAAACAGATTATGGAAACCCCTAAACAACAAACAATCTGAACTTGCAATCTCCTCAAAACACCTTATTCAACAACTTTACAATCCTCGAGACTTCACAAGAGACAATACTTTGCAACCACCTCAAAATATAAATCCGCACTTATTCAGAAAAAGGAAATCATTAAAGGTAAGACGCAGCTGAAGATTGTTCAACATATAATTTCCACCAAAAGCTGTATACACTCAAAGGCACTAACGCATCTTGAAGTCCGCAAATCTCTTTTACTACGTGTCTTCTACATAGTAGCACGTAAACACTTCACACAGGCTATTACCATCGGTGAATATATTAGAGAGCTCACAACTCTGTAGCCCCGTGAAGACCATATCCTCAGGCCATCGAACACATCCTCACATATCAATATAGCAGCAAATTCTTTATACAAAATTATCTCCTTACACCAATCATCAAAGACGCACAGGACAAATAATATCCACTGTAAGAATGCTCAGACACCTCAAAAAATAAACTCACAGCCACCGCACCACAATAAAAGACTTCACCTATATGCTGAAACTTTCTCAGATGAAAGACATTCACAAAACTCGGATAACCACACTCAAATGCTAAAGGCAATTAATTTTTGAAAATGTCTCAGCTAGAAGAGAAGACGTTATTTCCAGAAAAAAACCAACTCAAAAATCATGAACTCATTCTATGAAAGAGAAATGACCATCATAGAATCCTTTCACGGCACCATTACACACACACCTCTCAGCCCGACTCCATTCCCAAGTACACAATGTTACCAACAGCTTTTTCATTGAATAGTATTTTTCATTCTTCACCTCCTTGATTAAATCACGTCTCTGCCAAATTTAACACTGCCTAGAAGAGATCACGTTACCATATCACATTCTCCAGTTTTTATGAAACAAAACCATCACACAAAAAAGTCATCACGTCTTTATTAATTCTGTAGCATATTTTGTGAATAAAACAGTAAAGTTTTTTTTTTTTTTATCAGAAAAAAAAGGCTCTCAAATCATGCAATGAGGAATATGGCAAAGGCAAATAATATCTTTCAGAATGCAATTTACTCCCTTTTAAAAATAGCAGCCAACAAAAGAAGCAAAGGAATTACACAAGGATGAGATATAATATTAGCCGCCCATATTACAAAGAGAATCAGCAGAGAATAATGAAAACATCAGAAGTCTTTACTAAATGAGCCATCGAAAAAGAGTAAGCCGCCCCATTTGAACCAAAGCAGTCATAAGGAAGACGTTTCCCTTAATTAGGCAGATAGAGCATCAAATTTTATTATATGCTGACCTTCATACTATGGTAGACACAGATTTTTAATTTCAATCGATATCCTTGTAGCTGCCTCAACAATGAAAACATATAGCCACCTCCATACAAAAAAAACATCAGAAATTATTAAGCTATTTTTAAAGGAGTGAAGCCGTGCCATCTACAAAAGAGTCGACTCATTGAAGACTCAAGGCTGACATGGCAAGATGATTGGACAGAACACATGACCTGACAAAAACTAATGATATGGAGCTGACAAAGCCAACAAGCAAGCTGCTGATGCAAACAGGCAGGCAGCTGAAGCAAACAACCAAGTAGGTGAAGTACACAGGTAAGCACCTCAACCACACAGGCAAGCACCTCAAGTAGGCAAGCAGCTCAAGCTGGTCAAGCAAGTAAGTAGGCACCTCAACAAAACATCATATTGAAAATGATAAAGATCTGATGAATAATCAGCAGCGATATTTCATTCCAATTCTCTTTTTAGTAAACAAAACACTGTTCCTTTGACATCAATGGAAAACATGTTCAACACTTGATGCCCCAAATGTCTAGGGATTTGGAATCATGGAGCGAACATTCACTTTTTTAATGAATAGACAACCTGTTTCATTCAATGCATAAAAATAAAATAAAAGGTTAAAGAAGTTTCTTCTTAAGGAAAATATTGCTAAAATCCCCTCAAAAGTTGAAGTGAGGAGTGCCATAGTAAATTTAGCACATCGTATTTACTTTTTAAAATTTGGCTGCTTCTAATTTGTTTAAGTTATTTTAATAGTTGTTCACCTAGCATCCCCAAAATTTAGAAAAAAAATTGTCATAACTTGTAGCTAAGACTGTGGACCAAATGAATACATAGTTAAATCTTGAAGCACACTTATTCATTAGTTATTATGGTGTTATTTCTTCTCAAATTAAGGCATTTAATGGTATTCAATGGGAACATATCCTTGGCAGTCTAGTTGATGTCCTTGATGCCCCAAATGTCTATGGATTTGGAACCTTGGATCCCTTTTTTACATGACCAAACAACCTATTCCATTTAGTGCATGAAAATAAATATAGAAAGTTAAAAAAGTTACTCCTTAAAGAAAAAAATGATGAAAATACCTAAAAAGCTAAATGGGTAAGGAGTGCAAATGTATTTTCTTTTAAAAAATTTAGAACCTTTTAGTTTGTTCAAGATATTTGAATAGTTGTTCCCTTGGCATTGCCAAAATTTGGAAAAAACATGCTCTAACTAAGACCACGCCCCCACATTCCTATATCTCCCTGTCCCAAAAATTCAAGGAAACGTTGATAGCGGAACCAACAACTATTTTGTTATTTGTAGCAATACTAGCACTTCCTTCACCTATAGGGGCTTGCAAAGGTCTTAGAGAATATAAATTTTGCATTGTTTGTAGCCACGCCATAAGATTTGTCATCTATGGTTGGCCCTAACTCATACTAACGATGGCATCATACTAAGTATCAGTCTTTTCTTCATCTACTAGAACCTTCTTACTTTAATCCTCCATTTCTATTTCTTCAATTTATTTACCCTAATCTTGCAATTTTCTCTGCTCTCTTTTATAAAATCTTATTTCTCTTGCACTGGGGTGCATTAAAATTTGTTCTCTAACCCTCGAAGCTAGCAAGATCATGCTTTGATAACAATGTAATGACCCAATCTAATATTTGCAACAATTTTTTTTTATTTTATTTTTGTGAATTTTTGCAATACTAAAATCTTGACAAAATGCTAAATAGCAACGCACAATACTCAATTGTAAACTTGTTGTACCCAAAATAATTTTTTGGCATTCTACTTAAATTGAGCTAAATCATGTAAAAATGTCGTCAAAAGTCTGTTTTAGGTCAAACCAAACATAAGGTCTTTGTGGGTTTCTGTCAAGGAACACGTGCAAAATTCTGAAAATTTGAAAATTAGGGTTTTACGCCCCTATTTTCAAGGACACCCCCGAAAATAAGACCTTCCCGGAAATGATTGAAAATGATTTTGATAGGGTTAAACGACTTCTCGATCACACTGATCAAGTCAGAACCATCAAAAGACATATTTTACTCTGGTGGGTCTATTTCCATTTTTTAGGAACAAAGTTAGGAGCTCCGCAACCATTGACGGCGGATTGGCCAGTACCAGGGGCTGAAAGCTAAGCTTCAAAAGCTTCAAAGATGCAACCATGGCGAAAAAGGTTTAAAAAGATGTTGTTTGACAAAGGATATTTCTGAAATTGAAAAAGGTCGAAATTTGAATAACTCTGGAAACGTTACGAAGGAGAAATCAGTCCATGATGCAAAAAGAGCCCTTTTCAGAGAGGGGCGCCCTTGATTCTCAAGAGGCAAATGCAATACTTTGATCACTCTAAGACAGTCATCCTCTTCGCATTCGTGCTGGCTCGACAACGTAACAATCAGCAAGATCATCTGATGAAGTGATCGCCGGCAAGTGTCAGCAGAGTGAGAGGAGGCAGTTGACAAAGACATCAAAAATGATTGTCCAGCATGGGAAAAAGCGCCCTTGTCAAGCAAAGGAACCCTTGAATGATGTGGTCAAGATGTAACCCGTTGAGAAATGTCACCTTCGAGAGATCTCTCTGGTTCCGTTTCAACTCGACAACGAATCTATCAGCAAGTCTATGACACGAGTCAAACGATTGCAGTGATGGATCAACTAAACATGACAATTGAAGGAAAGCAAAGCGAACTAAGCTAAGCAAAAACGCAAAGGAAAACCTACTCTAATAGGACAAAAATTTTGAACGAACAAGACTCGAAGGACAAAAATATATACAACTCCTAGCATGATTTCTTAGGACATTCAGCAGCAACACAGCAGTAGTGATAGTGTGGAGCCTAGCAAATTTGTCTTTGAACTCAGAAAAGTAATCTTTCACAATACAAATCTCAAACTCAAGCAAAACTTCAGGAAAGATTAGCAATTGAGGCAACTCATTTAGACCATGATTAATCCACAAGCAAGTTGTCTTTCCTAGACTTCCATAATCAAATTCATAACCTTCAAAATCAAGAGCAAGGAAAGAGACAACCTGGTGTTCTTCGTGCTTGAATGGAGACTCTTGATTATTGTGCACCGACCTACCGCGTGAAGAGAGATTCCAAACATCCTCTGGAGGTCGCCATTGGTGATGTGTGGTTTCATTTGCATCTATGACATGCGAAATTTTACTTGTTGGTTCATCTTGAGACCTTGGAAGTAGACTCAGTGCCCCTTCGAATTGTTCATCACTCTTTGCTTCATCAGGTGGTACTTTGCCTTCAGGTTGACATTCTTCTTTTATCCATTCATCTTCAGGAGGTTGCAATTGGTGATGAAGTACTCCCCTTGCACTAGCATCACGCTCATGAAGTTCTGACTCAACCTTGAAACCCTGGAACAACCTTTTTTATGTCTGTATCCTCATGTTGAATAAACCAAGCATCCTTGTGCACATCTATAAGCGTGTCCTTAAAAATTAAGGATTCCTTAATAAGCTGGTTTTCAAATATAAGGGGTAGCACCCCTTTGAATTGTTTTGTTTGTGGGCGGGAGGCGGGGCATTTGAAATATGATGATTGTTCTTCATACACTCCTTTTGATGTCGCAACCTGCTCATTAGTTTGCCCATCTTTTTGATCATTTTCTCCAAGGGTACTTGAAATTTCTTTTCTTATAACGGCTTGCAGCTCTTCATTTGGATCTTCTCTTTGTGGCATGGATGAATACTCAGCAAGGATTTCTTCTTTTTCTTGGATTGATGAAGCATCAAGCGATAGGTCTTCGTGACAGTTTTCCGAACCTTGATCATTGCCCACAATTTCTTCATTCCCCTGAACGTCTTCCATTGTTTCCTTCATTTCAACGCCTTCTTCCTTCGGCGCAATGTTCGGAACTTCATTTTCATCTGCAATTTCTTTTGGCCCAATCGTGCTATCTTCTTGAAACTCACTCCTTCGGATAAGTTTTGCCCTTCACAGTTGTGAGATGCATCCTCCACATTTTGTCTTCTAGGCATTCCTTCTTTGGTGTGGGGTATGCTAGCCAAATGTGTGCTTCTTCGCAATCCTTTGAAAATTTTGCACTGCATATACCCGGTTGTTCCAATAATCCTAACTGATGTTGTACTTGGCTAATGGCCTCCTTGCATAATTGACAAGTGAATTCCGAATGCCTTGCATTGTGAATTCTACACCAGCTAGCCAACAAGATGCGTTCTGCGGGCAACTTTTCAATGCTCAACTATTTCTTGCTCATTTCTTTGTCTCTTGAAGAATTCACTGAGACTTGGGTTTTCTGATTCAGGGTTTGCTGGCACCATTGGTTTGAAAATATCCTGAAAGAAAAAATTTCGTTGCAAACCCAGATGTACCCTTGACAAGAATGTCACACAATTTAATTCATTGTGCCAAGTGGTACCGTGAATTTTGCATCCATCTCTTGCTGCAAAGTCAGATAAACTTCTTGGAAACAACTGCACATTCAAAACTCGATGGAGCATGGCAAAATCAACTTGACGACCTTCATGGTCATAAGAAATTTGTGACTGCTGCCCATCCATTGAGGAATCACTATTTTTACTGTTCGAAGGAAACTCTTGTTTGGCATTCACATTCTCAGAAACAATCCAATGTTTTTCCCCTTCACAGCTTCTGGAACAATTCAATGCTCGGCCCTCCTTCTAGTGCCAATTTTGTTGATGAGTATTTTATGACCGCACCAACACAGAATAAAGTTCCCAATGGTCACTCTATCCTCTCTTGATCAAAATCTCCTGCATGCTAAGATTGCGAAAGATCATGCATTCAACTCCACGGTTCCTTTTATGCAGTGGACGTAGACTCAGTTGGCTCGATGTGATTTGCTAGTATTTCAAGGGGACTTACACAATTGTTCAGTCGAGAGAAAGGGATTCTCAAGTTTCGGAGGATTTATCGATGAAGCTCAAATTTCCTAAACTAACCAGAAAGTGTGGAATTTGAATGGCTACAAGGATTAAAAATGCTATGGTCTACTCTAGGCGCGGGACATGGAGATCAAATTTCACAAACTTCAACCAAGTTTTGCTTTGCTTCACCTTGGACAGCTTCCACAGAACCGGTGCAATCTTCAAAGGTGTAACTAGAGGTATTCAGATCACAACTTAACATTGTTGATCAATGATAGCTTAGGTCAAATATAAACGATGATTGCTATAAGCATCATCATCGTTTATATAAGATCAATTGCTCTTCATATTTAATATTTCTAAAATAAGTAAAATCGAATTTTATAATGCATGTATAAATCGAATTTAAATAAATGATGTTCAAAATACACATTGAATAAAATTCGGAATTCATATAATATATATCCGCCATGTGTGAGGGGGTATATGTGTTAAGTATGTTTAACCGAATGATAATCGGTTGTAAAGGAAACCCGCACGCCCAAAGGGACACGTCCTCTCAAGAGATTTATCCCTTGGGGGCGGGTCTCCTTACATACAAAAAGCAGTTCCACTCTTGATATGCAAACATCGAAATTTATTAATGTTCTACAATCTGTACATTCAGCATTAAGAGAAGAAATCTGAAAATTGTCTTTGACTTAGAATTTCTCACACAGAATTTCAGACCTTAGTTTATTCTTAGATTTTTAGGATCCTATTTGATAAAGATTTGATTACATTTACATGGTATCAGAGCCACGTTGTGTGAATCCAAATCAAATCTAAATATCAAATTGCTCAAGAAAATTCGTATTTTCTAGAATCGAATTCACATCACATTCTTCATAATGTCAAGTGTGATCAGATTTGAAGATCGTCTTGCAGGAGCAGACAATTTCACATCATGGAAATTTAGAATCATGATGATCCTTAAAGAGAATAAGCTAGACTCACTTGTGAGAGAAAATATGAAGGAACCAGAGTCTGAACCTGAGAAAACTCAATGGATGGAAAACAATGAAAAGGCCATGAAAATCCTAGTAGATGCAGTTAGGGATCATATAGTGCCCATCCTAGCAAAACATGAAACTACATACCATATGTACAAATCTCTTGAGAGTACTTATGAGATCAACAACACCTGCAGGACTCTTGCATTAAAAAGGCAAATCAACAATGCTCAAATAAACAAAGGAGAGTCCATTAATGCATACTTCATGAGGATTATTGAACTAAGGGATCAATTATCCACAATTGGATATCAGATTGAAAGCAAAGAATTAACCCTAATTGCACTAGGAGGCCTACCAAACTCATGGGAGTCATTTGTTCAAGGAGTAAGTGCGAGATCTAAACTCCCTAAGTTTGACAGGCTAAGAACTGACTGCCTTCAAGAAGAAACCAAACTCTCCACAAAAGAAAATAAACAAAAGAACATAGATGAAGACATTCATGTACTCAACTCAACATCTAATAAAAGGAGTAAGAAAAACTCCTTCAAGAGAGGCTCTTTTAAAAGAAAGAGAAATTCCAATGGAAAGGGATCTTATAAGAAGAAAGATATCTCTCAAGTACAATGCTTTAGATGTGATCAATATGGTCACTATGCAATGAAGTGCCCTGATAGGACTAAACAACAAGCATCCTTTGCTAAAGTAGGAAAGTCAAATTCAGATCATGAATCTGAGAACTTTGTGTTCTATACAGCCTTATCCAGTCAAGTATCCAACAACACCCACAACTGGGTAATTGATAGTGGTTCCTCTAGACATATCACAGGGTTCAGAGAACGATACTATGACCGAAAGGTCTGATGAAGAAGTAACCATTGGGGATGATTTTGCACACCCAGTAAAAGGGGTTGGAACTTGTTCCATCAAGTTGAAATCTGGGCTTTCTCTACAACTCACTAGAGTCTTATTTGTACCTGGAATAAAGAGGAATCTTATATCCATCTCTGCCCTTGAAGACAATGGTTATAGAGTTACCTTTATGTATGGGAAAGTTCTAGCATGGCCTAAGAACTCAACAATCAAGAAAGCCCAAATCATAGGTGTGAGACAAGGGTACCTTTACAAACTATGCACTGAAGTTAAACAAGCCCTTACCCTTGACACCTTTAATTCAAATGAGATTTGGCATAGAAGATTAGGACACCTTCATTTCCGTGCCCTACCTTCTGTAGAAAAACTTGTAACAGGCTTACCTAAGTTAAAACCATCTCATGAAGGAACTTGCAAAGGTTGTGCCTTAGGAAAGAATACAAAGGGGTCCTTTCCCAATAGTTTGAGCAAAACCCTAAATGTGTTAGAATTGGTTCACTCAGACTTATGTGGACCCATGTCTGTACCCTCTAAAGCAGGATTTCTATACTATGTCATATTTGTAGATGACTTCTCTAGGAAAACCTGGATCTATTTCCTTAAGTGTAAAGAGTCAATAGAAATCCTCAAAAGGTTCAAAGAGTTTAAAGCCCTCACTGAAAACTTCTCCGGAAAGAAAATAAAAACCTTAAGGACAGACAATGGGAAAGAATACACCTCTGAAATTTTTAAAGAATTCTGCATGAGTGCTGGAATTAAGAGGGAGTTCACAGTTGCCTACAACCCTCAACAGAATGGGGTTGCTGAAAGAAAAAATAGAACCATTGTAGAAGCTGCTAAGGCAATGTTGCTGGACCAAAACATTGAAACCTCTTTCTGGGCAGAAGCCTCTAGGACTGCTGTCTATATTCAGAATAGATGTCCTCATTCACATCTCGATAACAAAACTCCTGAAGAAGCCTTTACCGGTTTAAAACCTGACATTAGTCATTTTAGGATTTTTGGCTGTCCTGTCTATATTCATGTGCCCAAAGAGAAGAGATTCAAACTAGAACCTTCTGGAAAGAAGGGAGTATTTGTGGGTTATAGTGAAACCTCCAAAGCCTACAGGATATTCATACCCGGGCAGAAACAAATTGAATTGAGCAGAGATGTCATCTTTGAAGAAGACATTGCATTCAAGAGGGCAAGAAGTTCTAGTGAGACAGAAACCTATTCCCCTAGAGTACCTGAAATGGAACCTGCTCCTAAGATTCAGAGGGAGCATCCTGAGGAAATACCACATGAACTTCCTTCTACTTCAAATGAGAATACAAATGACAATAGCAGAAAGAGACCACTTTGGGCCAGGAAGATGATCAAAGAAGCCAAGGATCATACAACACCCAAAGGAACGTTCAGGGAGAGTAAAAGACCCAAACGTTTCTCTAGCTATGTTGCTCTAATAAACAACATCATAAACTCAGAACCTGTCAGTGTTACAGAAGCTTTCCGACATCAAGCATGGAAGGATGCAATGACAGAGGAATATTAGTCTATTCTAAAGAATGATGTATGGGATATAGTGCCTAGACCAAAAGAGAAATCTGTTGTCTCTTCCAAATGGCTCTTCAAAATCAAGCATGCTGCTGATGGCAGTATAGAAAAACATAAAGCACGTTTTGTGGCAAGAGGTTTTCTCAAAAGGAAGGCATTGATTATGAAGAAACATTTGCACTTGCCCGTTACACATCGGTGAGAGCAGTGTTAGCCATTGCAGCAGCTAAAGGCTGGAAGATCCATCAAATGGATGTGAAAACAGCCTTCCTGAATGGAACCATTGAAGAGGAAGTCTATTTGGAACAGCCTGAAGGTTTTGTGATACATAAACCTGACTCACATGTATGCAGACTAAAGAAAGCCCTCTATGGACTTAAACAGGCTCCCAGGGTCTGGTATGAAAGAATTGACAGCTATCTCTTGGGATTAGGATTTTCCAAGAATGATGTTGACTCCAATCTCTACTTCAAGGTAATCAAAGGTGATATGCTAATAATTATTTTATATGTTGATGACCTGCTGATAACAGGAGAAGATCACCTCATTAAGGTAATCAAAGGTGATATCTTCGATAGTTGGAGTATATCGGTACAAATGATCAAACTGGAGACATTCTCACCAAGCCTCTCTCCGAATCAAGGTAGAGCACTTCAGGAAGAAACTTGGTATGGTTGAAATGTAATTTGTTATTTATGTTTGAAATACAAATTGTTTATAAATTGTACTAATATATAAAGATGTTTAATGTGTAAACTCTTTTGTCATGTGTGTGACTCCATGACCTTATGGGCCTACTCCCCCTATGTACATTATTGAAAGGTGACGATCTTTCTAATAATGAGCACTTGTATTTGACATTGTAAAGTGACGACTCTACAATGATAAACTATCATGATAGATATCATGTGACTTGATATCTGTGGACATGTCATGATAGTATCTCTTGGACACTTTGATGGATATCATGGGACTTGATATCATCTGAAGATCATTGTGATCCTTAAGAGATAATCATGGTGGATATTTATATCCGTGGATATGCCATGAATTATGGTAGACATCATGTGACTTGATGTCAGTGCACATACCATAATGAAGATGTGTTATGAAGAATGTCATGTGACTTGACAACATTGAGAAAACATATCATATCTTCGATATCACGTGTGAAGGTGATATCTCCACTTATTTTGATTTGAAATATCTTCCCTAGCTAAGAGGGAGTGTTGATGAATGATAGCTTAGGTCAGATATAAACGATGATTGCTATAAGCATCATCATCGTTTATATAAGATCAATTGCTCTTCATATTTAATATTTCTAAAATAAGTAAAATCGAATTTTATAATGCATGTATAAAATCGAATTTAAATAAATGATGTTCAAAATACACATTGAATAAAATTTGGAATTCATATAATATATATCCGCCATGTGTGAGGGGGTATATGTGTTAAGTATGTTTAACCGAATGATAATCGGTTGTAAAGGAAACCCGCACGCCCAAAGGGACACGTCCCTTGAGCAGACGTGTCTCAACGTGTGGAGACACGTCCTCTCAAGAGACGCATCCCTTGGGGGTGGGTCTCCTTACATACAAAAAGGAGTTCCACTCTTGATATGCAAACATCGAAATTTATTAATGTTCTGCAATCTGTACATTCAGCATTAAGAGAAGAAATCTGAAAATCGTCTTTGACTTAGAATTTCTCACACAGAATTTCAGACCTTTGTTTATTCTTAGATTTTTAGGATCCTATTTGATAAAGATTTGATTACATTTACAAACATGAAGATACCATCACAATGACGCATACCAGCATATAAATCATAATCGAAGTTAAGTCCAAACTGTTCCAATTGACCACCCAAGGTGAACTCACCATCAATGAGCCCACTAGTGGTATGGATTAACAAAGCTTGCTTAATTCAACCACCATATTCCACAACTATCTACTTGCATGAAATGAAACATATTTTATTCTAAGTTCTACTTTAAGATTCTATGTGAATTGGAAGGACGAAGAAATCTTGCTAGCTACCCACAATAAAAGATGAAACCACCAGCAATGATAACTCTCTTTATTATAGGAGTGTTCACAACAACTTCTTACAAAGCATTCAATTTGAAAACTTTCCTTCCTCTTCAATCTATGCTATGCTATGCTATCTCTCTATGCTCTATCTCCCGTTTTCCTATCTTCTAATGATGTACAAATGAGGGGGGATGCCCCTTTTATAGTTGGCCAATTCCAATGGGCGGCCCAGATTCAATTACAATGAAGGGCTTAGATTGAGCCACTTAATCCCTAGTCAAAATTCTGCCCTAAAAACTGCCAGAAAGTGGAGTGGGGTAATAAATGAGCACAAAATGTCCACTCTCTCCCTTTGACCACTATGAGCATTTAATGCCCACTATCTTAAAGAAGACTCTCATCTAGAAATGCGTTCCCACTGTTCTTCTCTTTGACTGCAAATTCGATGAATCTGGCCAACGCAACTTCTACTTCTTGAACTAACATGGAAAGCACGTTCTCAATCTAAACTTCCAAGACGGCTACTTCTTTCTCCTGTTTGATGGTGATTTTCCTCCTTGCTGCCACAACGTCTTGGGTTGTGCGAAGTATGCTGGAGAACATTTTCTGGGTCATTGAAGGACTTCACACTTGAGAAGAATTCCTCTACTTTGTTCTTCAATCCATTCCGCTATCACTCTTTAATACTGAAGTTTTTGTTCATTCCCCCTCCTTAGCCTTGAGAACATTTTAGTGCTTGAGGATGATCTTTAACGCTTGGGCCTTCATCTTTTCCTCAATTCTTGTTCCTAAAGGATTTTCTTGTCTTGGACTCGACCATTTCTTCCTTGCCACCTTCCTCACCTGAGTTGGGCGCACTTAGATTCTAGTGGAGGAATTTCAACACTTAGCCGTTTCTTCCAGCATCTCCCTTCATGGTTTGGGCACAAATGAGACATCATGGAGGAGCTTCAAACATGTAACTTTTCATTTTACAAGGTTGTAATATTGTCCTGGAGTATTTGCTCCATCACCTCAAGTCATCATGCTTTGGTCCCGGCGTTCATCCTGCAAAACAAATAAAAAGGAGAGCATCAAAACACTTATAGTATAAATTCACTTCTCTTACCAATCTCCATGTTCTGATTTCCAAGGTCCGATTGATCTCTGGATTTGATAAAATTCATCATTTTTCTCTAGCAAACTTTGCCTCCTTCATAACTTTTCATCATGGTTGCATTTAGGAGGTTGTAGTTTCACTTTTGCCTTAGGAAAATTTTCTATCCCACACATTCTCTTCCTTGGGCGCATTTTACCCCTTATTCTTCAAATTTCCAGCCTTAGAAACTTTTATCCAACTTCTTCTCAAGGGCGCATTTGGGGGGTGATACTTTGATTTTCTATGCCTTGGGAAATTTCTTCATAAGTTTCCTCCTCCTGGGGCGCATTTAGGAGGTTGTAGTTTCACTTTATATGACTTCGAAAAATCTTCTCACCTCTTCCCCCTTGGGTGCATTCTAGGGGTGTTGCTTTCATTTTAATGCCATAGAAACTTTTTGATGCCACCTTACTCATACCTTGGGCGCAAATGACCCCTTGAGGTTTGATTTCCAATGCCTTAGAAAGATTTTCAGCCACCCTGCTACCTTTGGCGCATATGGAGGGGTCTACTTCCATTTTTCATGCCTTAGATATTTCTTGCATCTCTTCTCAACTTGGGCGCATATGAGAGGTTGTAGTTTTATTTTCCATCACTTAGAAATTTTCATACCACCTTGATTCTCCTAGAACGCATTTAGGAGTGTCTTCTTCCACTTCTTATGACTTAGAAAAAATTTCAAACCTCCTATCTACCTTGGGCGCATATGAGGGGTTGTAGTTCCATTTTCATTGCCTCAGGAAATTTCTTAGTCAGCATGTTCTTCCTTGGGTGCATTTGGAGGGGTCTACTTCCACTTTTCATGACTTGGAAATTTTTTATCTTATTCCTCCCTAACATCTTGGGTGCATATGAGGGGATCCACTGCCATTTTCTATGCCTTAGAAAAAAAATTCTTTGAAACAACTTCTACTTGAGGGCGCATTTACTAGGTGGTACTTCCATTTTTGCCTTAGAAAATTTTCATTCATCCTTGCTCATGATGGGCGCATTTGTCTCAGGCAATTTTTTGTGTGACTTAGAAGCTTTTAGCTTTTCCATGCCTTGGGCGCATTTGAAGGGGTGTCAGGCAATTTTGTGCATTAGGAAATTTCTCACCAACTTGCTTCTAACTTGGGCGTATTTGAACACTTAGCTTATTTTCAACTTGCTAGCCCTCACTTTCTATTTTTAGTAAATCCTTGATTCTCAAACTTCTGCAACCCCTCCTGTCTTGATATTTGCCCAACGTGATCCTCATGACCTATTTGACCTGTTCACACTTGCCTTTCGTGCTCACCTGCTATTTTTAGCCCTGTTCTGGAAGTGACTTACTATAAATAGTAAGTACGCAGATTGCGCTCAAATTTTACCAACAGATTCCTTGAAAGATGTTGATTGCAATGGGATACATCCGTTTTTCATTTTTCTCGAATTTTGCCCCTCATTTTAGGCACCAAAGTTGGAAACCCTAATTTCACTTGCATGTGCCTTAACTGACCTCCGTTCAACTCCGTTTCTATTCTAAACTGCTCTGCTCCCGAAACTAAAGATCTGGGACTGCTGGAGTGAACCTGCTAAAAATAGTAAGTGCCTGAAAAAGTGATCAACTGATTGTCAGACTTGGTTGCATGTCACATTGCCCGAGAGATCTCAAAAAACCCAAAAAAACCCAGAAAACTGGCTTGCATGCGGGGTACCTGCTAAAAATAGAAAGTCATCAACTTGACTTGCATGTTATACCATCGCGAAGCTCTCGAAAAACCCAGAAAGATTATCCTGACATGCATTGAAAAATCATACATGCAAACCCTAAAAAATGGCTCCCGAATCCAGAGCTACTAAAAAATAGAAAGTTGTCTGAATTTGCTCAAATTTTGCAGGTAAGCACTTTGAAAGGTCCTAAACATGGTGTAGCAGTCAGAATTTCAAAAGTCCTAAGGAAAAGGTGCCAAATTGAGTACTTACTAAAAATAGTAAGTTGTCAGAATTCAGTGAAACTTAAATGGGAACCTGCTTGAAGCCTCCTGATTGCAATGCCAAGCTCAAATTTCAATTTGCTCACTTAAATTGACCCCAAACTAGACTGAAGAATGAAAACCCTAATTTGTCAAAACGCACTTCAGACTTGGCCAACATTTCAAATTAGGCCAAAAGATAGATACATCCCCGGAAAGATAGACAGAACAAGAGAGAGACAGCCACGAAACCAACCAAAACCAAAGCCAAAAGACCCGAACGGAACAAAAATTAGGGGGTCCCCATTCTTAATGGGGTGATGTGTGAAAAGGTCACAACAGGTCATATCAGTGACAGAATGTGACAAAGCATTTGAGGCAGCCAAGAGCAAATGCCAAGGAATAATGGCAGAAAAATGGTTGAAAGTGAAAAAAGCTAACTTGCCTAAGTTGGTTGGGCGAGGAGAATGCAAAGATGAGTATGCAGTGTTAATCACTTTACTCAACAGAATCACTGGACAGGAGGACAACAATCAATTCTAGTCGTGGATGTATTATGTCATTACGAAAATCATCAGCTAGACGGAACATTACGACTGGGCCACTCTGATTAGTGATACACTTCACCAACAAATTACTGGGTTTCTAGAAGCTCATACGTTCCACATGTGTTCCTACCTAGTGTACCTGATTGCCTTCCAAGGCGAGTTCAGGATATTAAACAATGTGGGAACCTTAGGTGTGCAGAAGGTTCATGAACACTTTTCACGTCTTGAGTTTACTCAAGCAGAGCAACACTTCATAAGGACAAGTGACCTCTTCATCATGCACACCGTACGAGATCTAGACCATGAGATGCACATACGTATTTCACAAACAACCAGAGAGGCAATGGAAGATTGGGTAGATTGATTTATCCAATTCCCTACATTCTCCTACATACGCGTGTATGGCTACATTGGTCACCCCGCCATGATGCCACGATACCCTTCAGATAGGGTAGTCTTCATGGAATTCCTAAGGCAGTTATCCGAAGTTCACATTCGCTTGTGCTTAAAAAAGAAGATAGCTGTAAATTTTCCCGTTGAGATGGGACTCTATAGATGTAGGTCAGTGGCAGATGCCAAGTTAATGAACTAGGAAACGATGAGGGTTAATCTCAAGTACCTCATTGAGAGAAGGTCATATGATCCCCAAGGTCTCTATGCGGCACATCTTGAGCAACACTCATCACATGAATCTTCTACGGAAGATTATTGGGTCAATTGTAACGATGAGTATGAAGTGCGAAGAAGGAATTATAACAGGTTCAGGCTCTCACAAATTGCTGACTTTATGTCAGAAGACATCGAGGGCTTATCTGACAATGAAGGGGAAGTCATTCTCCCCTCATTCTTCGTAGATTCAGTTGACTCACAACCACTCCCAAAAGTGGACTAGTACGCAAAGGACAACCTATCTATAGAGGAGAGGACGGGTAGAGTTGTCAGAAACAATCAACTCTACCTCGACAGCAAGAGAACAAGGAAGGTGGTACCTCCCAGAACAGAGCCGCCTGTTGTGACCTATTTCACACATCGCCCCATTGCAAATGGGGACCCTAGTAGTTTGCCTTTTAGGGTTTTGCCATTGCGCATCTCGGTTTCATTTGATCTCTGTTTGGGGGTTTAGAGTTTGAGTTTTTGAATGGTCACCCGAGTCTAGCGAAGAATTTGAGCCTGAATCATTGTGCAAGTGTCATCATAGTACTTAGAGGGCCCGAGAGACGAAGATTGATTGTCGTTTCAGTCAATTCTGACATCTCCTACCTTTTTGGGGTCTCCACCCTAGACCTCCTATTTTTTAGGGACTTCATTTTTGGCATTTTTAGCCCAAGTTAGACTTCCTATTTTTTAGGGGCTATTTTTGGAAAGTTACTATTTTTAGAAAAGTTTCTATTTTTGGCAGGGTTTCCAACTTTAGAAAGTGCCCAGATTTCAAAAAACCACTCAGAAGTTCCAAAAAATCAATAGAAAATCACAAAAAATCATTTTAAAAAATCTGAAAAAATTCATGAAAAGTCTGAAAATCATGGTGAAAAATTGCCTAAGTATGGAGATGTGAGTTCATGGAGGCATGAAGGGAGGCTGAAAGTTTGACCAGCAAGGAGAATGGAGAGCAAGATTAATGGAAAAAGATTCAGCCAAGTCCGCCTTTGGAAGAATGGAAATGGCACAATGCTAAGCAAAGTCCGCCCAGCAACATAAAAGACAATGGCATGGCTAGAGGCAAGGTCCGCCCACCATAATGAAGACATGGCAAGAGGTCAAGACAAGTCCACCATATAAAGATGGCATGAAGGTAGGTGAAGTCCGCCCAAGACATGGCATGAACTAATACAAAGTCCGCCCAGCATAAAGAAGCAATGGCACAAGGTTAAGAGAAGTCTGCCCCATGTAGAATGGAAAGAGGTGAAGGTAAGTCCACCCAACTCACAATGTGATAGCACAAACACATGGAAAGTCCGCCCAGCTTACAAGAGAAAATGGCTAAACACTAAGCCAAGTCCGCCTAGCACAACAAAGCATGGCTTAAACATGAGCAAAGTCCGCCATATGAAGATTGGCACAAATATGAGTCAAGTACGCCATATAGAATGTAAAGTGGCTTGAGCATAGGCTAAGTAAAAAATGGATGGCTTGAGACAATGGAAAGTCCGCCCTATGCCTTGGAAAAAAGGAAAGAATGACTAGCAAGTCCGCCATACTAAGAAGTGGAAAAGATCAAAATTTTGCCTAAGTTTGGACATTGAAATGTTAAATGATATGCTTGACACCTTGATAAATTCGCCATACTTAGAGAAAATAAAGAAATTTTTTCCTAAGTCTAGCATTGACATGTCTAGGAAATGAGGAAATTCGCCTAAGACTTAGGAAGATTATGGCAAAATAAAATGGAAGAAAAAGATTTGTCTAAGGTAAAGGCAAGAAAAACAACTTAGGAAAATCAAATTCGCCTTAGATAAAAAATGATAAAAATGCCATAACAATTAAAATAAAGGGGTTGAAAATGACACATGAAAATAATTATTTTAATTATTTTATTTTTTTATTTTCAACACCCAAAGAGATAAAATTTGAATTTTTCTCTAAGACTTAAAATTAGAAAAAGATAAAAAGGGACTTCACTGAAGTGGCACCTGATTTAGAAACTTTCCCAGAGACTGATGTTGAAGATAAAATTTGCCATTCAGAAGCTGAGTGCAAGCCAAGTTCGAACTTGATTTAATGGAAACAATTGAATTTTGCTAAATGGGTCGAACTTCTCATCTTTATAATTGAATTTGCTTCTCATTTTTCAATCATTTAATTTTCAAAAGAAAAGTTGTGAGAAGAAATTTTGGCTAAGGCAAGAGAGTTGAGAAAGTTTGAAGCAAAGTGAAGGAAGTAAATTCATACCAGCCAGCACTGTGATCTTGACCATTTCATTTTTTTTTCAGAAAAACCAGGCAGATTTATTTTCTTCACTTCATTCTGGCATGAAAACTTCGTTAATTCTTTCATTTCCAGCATAATTTTTTCATGAAGTTTGATTTGTCAATTAGCTGGAATATTTTTCGAGTAATTTAATTTTAATTTTAATATTCTCTTTGTATCTTCTTGCAGATTTATTTTCAAGAGAATAAAAATGAAGTTCGCTAGTAACGGTTCGCAGCCACAGTCCAAAATCAAATCCAAATGGGAGAACATTGTGGACACCAACCTTGGCCATGTTGACTTTGATGATTTTAAGAAAAGAATGTACGGAAGTGATGGACTTTTACCTACGCCAATTGCAAGAAGGATGATGCACAACGGTATTGTTCATGCAGCTGGATTTTTGCCAGCAAAAGAATGTCTAGAGCTCATGGTAGAGTGTGCATTCCATTATAATGCACAAGAAAGACAGATAGAGGCACCTGATGGAAGAGTACTGGCATATTTGACTAAGCCATCCATACAAGAGACATTTGGAATTCCAGCTTACCACCAGACATCTTATCGAACCAAAGATGATGCACGTAAACTTTACGAAGATCAACAAGATCTCTGTGCATCAAATATAAACAAGTCCTGGTTGGTGAAGCCCAGACCTACTGCCAAAAAGATGTCGAAGAAGTTGACCAGAACTGATTTTAAAGAAGAATACGGAGATATTGTCTTACTGTTGAATAGAATGGTAGGCAATCCTCAGGGTGCGCCTTTTGAAACCTGGATGTATTATTTCATTGATGAAATAACTTCCGGGGTCAAAATGCTCAACTGGTCTAGAATGATCAGTGACAGTCTCCACGAGCAGTTGGTCAACCTGGAGAGAACCAACACCTTCCATATGAGTTCTTATGTCATGTATCTACTTGCAAGGACTTACAAATATACTGGCCTGATTTGCAAAGGTGTAGTTGGCAATGGCGAAGGAGAGTTCAAGTCCCACGATTGCTATCCACAGTTGCAGTTGAAGGAGAAGACCCACTTCAGACGGGCGAATGACGCCTTTCTTATGTATATTACTCAAATTCTCCAAGGCGGAACACATCATAGGCTCACCCGTGAGGCCAAAAGCCTAATTGGCAGCTATGGATCCTGGTTCATCTAGTTTCCCAAATTTACTTACATCAGGATTCAAGGATTCACAGGTTGCCCATACAGACTGCCATTTATCCTACCAACAAAATGGTTTTGTTGGAAGTTCTAAGGCAATTGGAGACATCAGAATATCCAAAGGCCAAAGTAGAAAGCAGCTGTCACTTTTCCGCTCTTCAAAGGCAATATGGAAGAATCATGGCCATCGGCACAAGCGGCAAAGAGTGCTCGATTAGAGATGCAGAGATACCCGTTCATATCCTACAAGCCCAGAAGTGACTTCGATCCACTCCATCACATTGGAACTATGGACGGAGAGAAATACAGACACAGAATAGACTTACAAGATTTTTGGGCCAATGCAGCTGATGAATATGATGTGAGAAAAAGACTGTGGTCAAGAATTCCGCTAAATATGATAAGGGCGACAGAACTCTTCCGAGTACCTGATCAATTGGATGATGATGGAGTATATGTGCAGCCGGGCTTCGATGAAAGGCAGCCGCTTCCTCCTATCAGATGGTCTGAGCCTGAGCTTGGCGACCTGGCAACATTCATGAGGCCTGTATTCAAATATTCCCAATGGTGGATAGACCAGCAAGTACAAGTTTTACGGCGAAGGAATGTACAATTCACATATGAATTGATGGGTGATACAGAGTCTTGTTCCTCAAATGCCGGTGCATCTCATGGAGGTGGACCAACGGATGCCGCCAACTTGAAAAAGAGAAAAGAGATTGATGACTCTGCAAAGCAAAACAAGAAGAAAACAGTAGATGAAGGACCCACTCAAAAGAAGCACAAATCCAGGCCCCTTCATTCGGCTACATCCAGAAATATAGATGAAATATTAGCCATGGAAGAAGAGTCTTGGGAGCAAGTTAGAATTCCTTCGCCAGTTAGAGATATGGAGCCAATGCAATTGGAAGATGATGATCATCCTTCTCCTACAGGCACAGAGATTCTAGAATCAGACAATGACATGGACATCATGGATGGAAAATTTGAAGAGGGAATGATTTTTGCCCTCAAGGGAATCTAGGAAGAACCATCCGTGCAAGAGATTTAGGATATGCCAGAAGTTCAG
Source organism: Sequoia sempervirens (assembly GCA_007258455.2). Taxonomy (NCBI): domain Eukaryota; kingdom Viridiplantae; phylum Streptophyta; class Pinopsida; order Cupressales; family Cupressaceae; genus Sequoia; species Sequoia sempervirens. The sequence goes on from VDFB02359652.1 coordinate 80,988, forward strand.
GATATGCAAGACGTCCAAGATCAGCAGGAAGATGGAATTGAACAGTCAACCATCCCGGATTGGCTAAAAGAGAGATTAAAGATAAAGGCGCCAATAGAGGTACCAGAAGAGGATGATACCGCAGACTTCTTGGCTAGGCTAGAGCTGACTGCCACAAGAAAGCCAGCCAAGAAATTTTCTGCCATACAAAGAGATGAGGCTGGTAATCGCACAGTGCAGATTGCAATGCCTACAGTTGATAAATTCCAAGATGAGATTGCCCCGAACGAATATGCCATCACAACTATCGATATGGGTCCGACAACGAAAGGACAAGAAGTTGAGGACCTAGATAATTCTGTTGCCACCATCAAATCTAGGCTAGAGAAAGAAGTGGTGAAGAAGAAGGAATATAAAAGAGAGATTGAGCATCTGAAAGAATATATCTAGCATTTAACCAGGCCACTCAATCAAGGTGACCAATCAGCACCTCCACTTCCAAACTCTTCACAGGAACCGGTTAGAAATTTTGAAGAGGAATTGACTACAGCCAAAGAAACTAAAGAATGGATGGCCAGAAAGAAAGAAGAGGCGATGGCATTCGTAGAAAAGTTGGCATGTGTGTATGAGCAAACTTCCTTTCTGCTATCACGAGTTACAGACTTAGCAGAAGCATGGGATGGTCTCCAAGACATTCAGAGTAAAATTATCCCATGTCTTCTAGAGATAAAGGGCATTCAAAGCAGAGGTTGATTGATGAAAAGATTATTGAAGCTGGAGCTGCATATGATTTCAGCAGCTGGTACTACGCACTGATCTCACAAGGAGAAGTCCTGGAAAGGGTAAAGCAAGATGGCACCAAAATTGAAGAGCAGGCAAAGGAGATTCGGAGCAAGATTTACCAAAAGGCTGCAGATATGCTTGACAGAGATATTGTCCAAAAGAAACACATGCAGCCAGAAAATTTAAAAGAAAAGGTTCAAAGAATTTTCTCCACCACTTCCGGGCCAATCATGAAAGACAATTTGACCAAAGTATTCAACTTCCTGACCGTCAGAGATCCTTTCTTGCTGCATGAATCAAAATGGACGATCACCTTTGCACAATGTGCAGAAAGTCTAGACTTGCTGGAATACAAAGTCAATGCGCTACCAGACATCACCATGTAAGAGGTCAGCATGATCATGTCCAGGTTCACCAAATGTAGTGCTTTGCGAGTGGATAAGGATGCAACTCCCAGTGCATGAAGTTCTCTGCAGTTAACAGAATGTTGTTTAGGGAACCCTAATTAGGGTTTAGTTATTTTGAATCTCGACCGTTAATCTCATTTTAATCTTGGCCGTTCATTGTACTCAAAAAATTCTATATAACCACCCCCCCCCTCTCTCTCATTTTATCAATTAGAGATTAGAGAATTCATCAAGGATTAGAGATTAGAATCATTAGAAGAGATTGTAGAGAATAAGAAAGAGAGTTTTATGAGATTGTTGCAAAAGACTATCTTGATAATAAAGTTCATAATGCATGAGATGCTTTGAATCCTTTCATTGTCAAATGGTTGCATGGTTGCATATTTCTCTTCCTTGTAAAATAGATTTGAGTTAGAATTTCATTTGAATGTATGTTAAGGGAATGATAGATTGATAACAAAGATTAGTGAAACTTAGTTCATACTTTCTTTGAGTGGATTTTTTCATTCAATGCGTAAAGTTAGACTGAGCTTTATTGTGGATGCTTCAATGTTTACTTCGAATAATGTTGTTCTATTGATGGTATTGTTCGTGGTAAAGAAATTTTAAGCACAAATCCCAGAAGATTGCACTTGCTTTGTGTGGTTGTCGTTTAGCGTGTCGAAACAAAGTATTGTTTATTTAGTTTCACTCAATCCTTTCCATCTCTTGATTTCGTAGGAATAGCATAGGACTCCTAAACCCTTACTCTTTTTTTCACTTTTTTATTTAAAGTCAGAAAATTCCAAAATGATACTATATTCGTGTCTTTGCTTTTCTGAGTAACCTACCAGAAGTAAATCCCTATTGTGTCCCCGGAAAATCACATCAATCACAGAGCTTATCCACACCTAACTAAAACATTGGAATTGTCGTATGATCTTTCTTGCAATCTTAGCATACAAGGTAGTTTTTCAAGAGAGGATAGAGCGTCTTTGACACTTTATTCTAGAATGTTTGTTGTGTCATAAAACACGCATCAACCCCGCCCCAGGTTTAGTCAACACCACCTTCCATGTCAAGAAAGAAGCCCAGACAAAAGCAGTGGTGCAATCCTCCCCAAGGGATGAGGATGTCAAAGCATAGAAGGCCAAGAACACAGGGGATACATGTGGAGACAACCATGCACACCCCTAAGATAGTCATGGGGATTGTTGCCCCCGAGCTAGTGATAGAGATAGTCACTACAAAGGCTGAGCCAGCAGTAGAAGAAGCAGCAGCAGAAACGGTGCCTGTAAGAGAAACAAAGCCGCCTACATCACCACCATCATAGCAGTCACAAGTCCCCATCAACTTGGACTCACCGCCGAGAGATGTCACCCCAGCACAGTCCCATACTTCGGGCATTCAAAGGCCCCATATTCCTCCTAGCAAAGCTAGCCGAGATTCTATCTAGCTTGAGGGTTTCCTAGGCAGGAAGAGGGAAAGGCCCTCCTATGAGCTTGACTTCACAAAATTCGACCATGTCCCACAAGACATGTCAGCGAAGAAGTTGAAGAAGCAAGTTCACGTAGAAAGGAATTCAAAATGTGAGTTCATCATAGAGACTGTTGCCCCACCAGAAGATAAAGGCATACATGAGGTGCAAGTGGAAGACTTCACATTGTCTAAACTTAACCTCGGAAAGACCACACGACAGGTGGAGGCAGACCTACTCGGAATCGCCTCGGTGAGTTCCCAAGAAAGGATGGCCAAGGATGGAAAAGACAAAGTAGCCTTAAAGGCTGAGAACCAACAGTTGAGGTTGTACATTTCTAGCTTGATGCATGGCACCTAGAACAATTCGGCCTTACCACAAGAATTGTTGGATCTTCCCGCAGAGCAGAACCATCAAGAGCTGATGACATATGGAAAACACTTGAAAGATCAAGTGGAGGAGTTTGTTCTCAAAGGGTGATGTATACTAGCATAGAGCACATGGACTTCGTGCGGAGATTTAGCAATCAGAGCAAAGAATAGCAGAAAAGAGGCCAGGCGATGAGATCACAACTGCAAACTTGCAATTGGCATATTAGTTAGTCTACTCTGAGGAAAACAAGCAACATCTGTTTGCTTGGAAAGAACAGTTGGCATACAAGGTGAAAGCCTATGATGCCCATTCAGTAGAATTGATTGACTACCGACAGGTTGTCGCAAATATTATCAACTTCGCAAGAACGTTGGTAATATCTTTCCCTTGCATAGAATATCAGCGCGAGGGAGGAGAATACATTGAAATGGTTACGATGCAGAATCAGTTTAGAGATGTCATCTGCAGCACCTTCCTTGATGATCCAAATGGTTGCAAGTTGGCCAAGGTGGCAGCTTTGTCTACCAAGTTCGATGAGGCAGCTAACCAGTGTATAGACTTCCAGCATCAGCTCACGACAGGCGAAGTAATGCTCAAGCGCCATGTCATCATTTTGCAGAGCATTAACTACCCAGAGGGTGAAGAAGTCAACGAATGGATAGAAACACTGTTGACTAATGGTGAGTTGTAAAGGCACCAAGAAAGACGTCCTACCCTCCAAATGGCATTTATGATACTTGAAGTTGACTTGATGCTTCTTTCCAAGTCAACTCAAGAAGACATTAAATGTAATTGGAGTTAACTTGATGCCCCTTTCCAAGTCAACTCAAGAAGACATTAAATGTAATTGGAGTTAACTTGATGCCCCTTTCCAAGTTAACTCCACATCCCACAAATCATGCATTGTCAGATCCCACTAATTAAGGATGTCTAATTGGCTTCCATAATTTGTGGATCTCAGATCTCCACTAAACGTGGATGTCTATTTTGGAGGCATACTTTGTATTAAAGTTCACCTTTAGTTTAGTTTCAGAAAATTGAAGTAGTTTCTAGTTGACTCTTTGTTTAGTTTCAGTTAACTGAAGTAGTTTCCAGTTGACTCTTTGTTTAGTTTCAGTTAACTGAAGTAGATTTCCAGTTAACTGTTTGTTCCCCCTTTTTAGGAATAAATCTTGCTAATTGATTGGCAAGAACTCATTGTTAACTCAAGGAGATTTTAGGGTTTCCTACTCCTTTGAGTTCTATAAATAAGAGCCTTGGGCTCATTATTTGTTTAACCTTTAATTGCTATGCAAAATTGTTGCGCCATTGTTGCCAACAGTTTTGAAAGCAAATAGTTGTTCACTCTTGGATGAGAGTTCATTGGTTGATCGTAATTGAGCATGATTTCGTGCCTTTGCTGTCCCAATCTTTGTAATTCGTTCAGAAAGCTTGAAGAAAGAAATCAAAAGGCACATGCAATTTGATCTAAAGATTTGAGTTCTTCCACAACGTCTTGTGTTTAAATAGCTTGTTGTTTCATTTCCCTCCTCGGATATGGGTTCCTCCTCCTTGGATATTTGTTATTAACAGTTGTCATGTGATGTTGTTTAACGGATTGACTTTCAGCCTATACTTCGAACAAGGGTTCCTCCTCCTTAGCAAGTTTGTTGGCCAAAACATCGTAATTTGTTGTTTCTAGTAAGTCATTTCCTAGCCCATACCTTGGATAGGGGTTCCTCCTCCTTGGGAGTTCTCAGATCCAGCTTACCATGAAGAGCATTTGCTTGTATAAAACCTTATCCCAATGTATATCCGAGAGCTCAGAGCCTCGGCCATATTCTAAGGAGACGGAGGATTCAAGTGATCCAACCAATCCATTCCCACTCCTATGCCCTTATGCTTTGTTTACTTTGAGGAGATAGGATAGATTAAAAGCTAGTTTAGTCATAGTTAAGATCTACCGAAACCAGAGGAAAGCTTAGCTACGGCGCATTGTGTTTGTGCACCCTTGTGTCCTGCTGCTGAGTACAAAAAGATAGGAACCTTAGTCTACTCTACCCTCTCTTATGCATTACATCAGCGAAGAGGGACTTCTCCTCTTTAAATAATGAAGAAGTGTTGCAAAACATTTGTAATAGCTGAACGTTTACAATCAGCACTCCAGACGTTCTAATTTAAACACCAACAAAACTCTTTAAAGCCAAACTGAAATCTTAAATAAAATGGACTGAATCCACAAAATATTGATCATAAAAATAATTCTTTTTTATACTATAGAAACCATTTTCAATATTCAAAATATTTAAATATTAATAAAACCAAATAATGCTGAGTCCACTTACAAGACTATAGATATAAACCAAGTCCTGAGTTTGGTCATACAGATATTCAATGAGAAGAGTACAGCAGCAAATAAAGTGAATGTTTGAGACTGGAACATGCTGTGATTCCTTTACAAGGTACAACAGACATGGCACAACAGACTATAGTCAAAAACCCAATAGTATGGAATGTGTGGTTCCTTCTTTACGCTTCTATGGCAACTAATAAAGTATGTCCCTCCTTAATAAAGCACCCCACTCTTTTTGTCTTGTACGGAAACTCCTAAAAACATACAAGTCTCTTGAAGTTGTACGCAGAAGACAATGACATTAACAGCTAATAAATTCCCAATATAAGTTGTGCATCCCTTCACTTAATATAGGAAACAAGATATGCTAATACACAATACTCCAATATTGTATGATAGCTAACTTCAGATAAGATAATAAGTAGGAAGTGGCACAGGAACTTCAACAAAGACATAGCAGGAATAAATATAGGTATGGCTAGCAATAATATTAAATAAGCAAGTCTTGCCAATAGCAAATAAAATAACATTCGAAAATTTACCCAAATCAAATATTCAATATGAAATCCTCAAACTCATTGAAATATTTGATCACCAAACTGGAACTGGAATAACTACAATCTTTCAACACAAATGTAATTCCTGAATGGAATTATGTCAACTGGAAACCAAGAAAGTTTTTGTCCTCTCGATTTCTGCAACAAAGGGTTTTTGTCCATGGGCATGGCAATGAACAAAGTGTTCAAGCTCTAAAATAGGGTTTCATAAAAATAACAATGGATGCCCTTTTCAGTGTCAAACTCTTCTTGTATATTCACCTTTTTAGTTTGAGTTTTCTTTTCTTGCCTAATATTTCCTCCAAAGGTGTTCTGAAATGTTCCACTATTGCCCTAATTTTCTGATCTAGGGTTTGTGATTACTTATGACTTACTCAATCTGGGCAAATAAGATTCATACACAAATCATGACAGCTGCTGACTCTATCCACTTAGATTAAATGAACAAATCAGATCATATTTAACTATCACACTATTGCTAGAAAACAAAAGATATTTGAATCATTCAAATTCATTCACATAAAAGGTTTCAAAAGACAAAATAAGGTATTCTAAAATACCAGTGGCTGTCCTGCAGCGAACAGTCCATATATAGCTGCTACAGAAAGTATAACATCAGATTTACAAATAATAATAGAGCCTTGCCTTTCTTGTGGGCAATAGGGTCAAAACACTTGAAATTGCCTCTAGGGTCCTATTGTGACCTTTTCACACATCGCCCCATTGCAAATGGGGACCCCCAGTAGTTTGCTTCTTTTTAGGGTTTTGCCTTCGCGCAACAGTTTCATAAGGTCATTGTTTTGAGAGTTTCAAGTCAGAGTTTTGAGTAAACACCCGAGCCAACTGGAGAATTCAACCCCAAAACAGTGCCTAAACGTCATGGAAGTGCTCAGAAGGTCCGGAAGACGAGGATCGCCTGTGCTTTGAGTCAATTCTGACACTTCCTATTTTTTAGGGATTTTTGCTTTTTTTGCTTTTTTCATTTTTGGCATTTTTGGACCAATCAGGGATCCCTATTTTTTAGGGATTTTGTTTCTTCTATTTTTAGAAAGTCAACCCTGGTCATGGAGTCAACATTTCCATTTTTAGAATCACAATCAGGCCACCGGATGTAAAAAAATAGAAAAATCAAGCAAAAATCAATGAAGAATCAAGAAAAGCATGGAAAAGCAATGAAAAATCACAAATAAATCAAAAGGAAATCATGAGGTTAGATGATCCAGAAAGAGACGAACATGAAATTCATGGTGAAAGAAACAAAAGAAAATGGTATAAGTCTGAAATTCGCCCATGGAGAATGGCAAAGATTCTCCAAAGTCCGCCATAGAGAAGATGAGGAATGGCAGGGACTTCTTGAAGTCCACCCTTCACATGGAAAAACATTTATGAAGTCCGCCCTTGCACTTAGAATGGATGGCATAAAGAGTGGAAAGTCCGCCCAAGCATAAAGGAAGAAGTGTCTTGATGTCCGACCACCTCAAGGAAACCTTGGCAAGAAGCTAGCAAAGTCTGCCCAGCCTAGAGCAAGGAAGAAAATTCAAAATTTGGCTAAGTATAGATGCCTTGCCTATGTAATGTCACCCTTAGGGAGAAAAATTGAGAAATTTGGCTAAGTGTGAAAAGAAAATACATATGGAAAAGAAGTTCCAAAGTCCACCCTCAAGCATGATGAAAAAAAAATTCTAAGGCATGAAATGTCTAGAGAAGAAATATCAAGCTAACTCCAAAGTCCGACTTGGCAAGGGTAAGACGTCCAAGCACATGATAAAGTTCGACTTCTTCCAAAGAAGGATGTCCAAAGGGGAGTAAAGTCCGCCCTAGGCTAAAAGAAGAAAAGCCTAAGTGTTAGAAAGTTTTCCCACCAAAGTGTTGTACCCAAAAACAAATTTTTGCTTCACTAAGGCATTTTGCTTAATTGAGTTTTAATCTTGTTAAAGTGATGTCAGAAGGTCGTTTTTGGGGTTTTTAAATATGGAGTTGGTGTTAGTGTCATGTCAGTCTATTACTGAAGAAATTTGAGAAAAGTGAAAGTCTGAAGGAAAATCATCAAAATTTTCTATCTCTGGAGAGGGGAGCACATTTTCAAAAGGGCGCCCTATCTTTTAGGGGCTCAGATCCTGTTTTTAGGGTTTGTCACCTCCAGCAGGCATTTGTCCGGCATCACGTCAACTTTGCAACGAGCTATCAACCCTGTCAAACAGACCTGTTTCGTGCAAGTTATGGAAGATATAGCGCAAAACGAGAGGAAAGCTAGAATTGGTTAACACTGAGAAAAAGAGCAGCTTTTGAAAAAGGCGCCCATCTTTTTGAGGTGTCAAATGAAGGTTTTTGACTAAATGCCACCCAAGATGTTTATCTCACATTTGTTCAAGCTTCGCGACGCATCTGTCAGTGGGTGAATCTGAGTTGCAGAATTGCCTGAACCAGAGGTCAAATGTGGGGTCAAATCTTAGTCAAAATATCAAGGAATGAGCAAAAGAGCACTTTTTCATAAAGGCGCCTGAGCTTTTCAAGCCTTTAATGCCTTCTTTTTGATGATCTCATATATTCAATTTGTTCGTGTTACGTTCAGCTTTCCGTTGCCTGTCTCCGTCAGATCAAAAGATGACTCAGCGGCCTACAGTCAGAGTTTTAATGTTATTTTGGTCAGTTCCAGAAATGGCTAAGTTTGGGGGAAAAAGAGCAACTTTTCAAAAAGGTGCCCTTGATTTTCACCCCTCAGATGATGTTTTCTGGAGAAATGTGCCTTTGCAGCTGTCATGAGGAATGAGGTCGGCTCCGCGGTGAACCTGTGACCTAGTCCTGAAAATTGGTTAATCAGAAGTTATGAAGGATTTTTTTTTCCCTTCGTACGAGATGGAGATGTTAAGATTTGACTAAGTCTGAGAAAAAGAGCAGCTTTTGAAAAAGGCGCTCGGATTTTTGAGCCTTCAGATCTTAGTTTTATGATGTTCAGTCTCAAGGTACCTTTTGATCAGTTTTTGTCCTGCTCTGCGATGCACCTGTCAGCCGTCAATCGGTGGAGTTAGTCAGCCAGTGTTAGGGGATGAACAGGGGTCCCGAAAGACGTTCAAATCCAAATTTTCATCAAAATTGGCTAAGTCTGGAAAATGCTTAGAGAGGTCAAAGTTGATTTTTCGAAAGAAGTTGACTAGTGCGCCTTAACTTGAGTTCTGACTTCAATTAGACTGAACGATTTCTAGGTTGTCATCTCCAGTTCATATATTGGCATGTTGAGTGATCTTTCAGTTCACATGTTGAGTTAACTAGTTTGCATGTCCAGTTAACAACTTTGCATGTTGAGTTAACTTGTTTGCATGTTCACTTAACTGAAGTTTATGCTTGAAAATCAACTTGAGTTTGCATGCATGGCGCAATTGGTTGAAATTGTGAAGACTTTGTGAAGTTGGCGCTTCACTTTTTGTTAACTGGAGTTTTCAAAAGGGATGCCATTTTTAAAGCATGACTTTGTTAAGTATGGCGAATTAAATGGTGTTGTCAAATGAAGATTAAAAAGGGACGCCTTATTTAGAATTTTTAAAGATTTAAAGCATGAGTTTGAAGTATGGTGAATTCACTTCTTATTGTCAACGAAAGTTCTGAAAAGGGTCGCTTTAATTCTTAGTTGTGAATTTAATGAATTTTGAAGCATGGCGAATTCAATAAGGATTGTCAACTGAAGTCAAATTCGCATGATGCTTTAAATGGTGTTGTCAACTGAAGACTAAAAAGGGACGCCTTAGCATGGTGCTTTATTTAGTTCGTTTTAGTTTCAGTTAACTAAAATCGGGGTCCAATCATAAGCTAAGCGCCATTTTCAAGGTTTAATGCTTTTGTGCGAATTTTAGTGATGAAAATCTATTTATTCAAGCATTGGCGTCCATTATTTCTTCATCTTAAGCTTCGAAATATACTTTCTTCTTGAGCAAGCAGCAAGTTAAAGGTGCTACAGGTGTTAGAATTCAACGTTCTTCATAGCAACGGATTCAGATTGATTAGAGGAAGAAGATTCAGACTTTATTTTCAGTTTGCATGCAGGTTTTATCAAGTTCCAAAAAGAGATTGGCGAATTCTTCAGAAGCAGAACAAGCAAAACTTTCTATCTTCTGTCTTATTTCTTCTATTTCTCATCTTAGGTACTTTCTTCGCATGTCAAAGAAATTCAACAAAATATTTAGAATCTGACCATCTGGGTTCGCATATTTCAGCATCAACAGCAAAACCCATGTCTTAGATTTTTTCGAGAAAATTGCCCCGCAGCCTTCTTTCTGAAGCTCTGTGCTTTTTTCCAAGGATTTCTTTGCATGTGGGTTAAAATCACATCTTTTTGAAAATCACATCATCTGGGTTTGTTCAGAATTCCGTTGTGCACAAAACCCATGTTCCAGATTTTCTCAAGAAAAATTGCCCCAGGAAGCTCTAAAAACCCCTGCAATTCTCGACTGAAAAATCTCCGCATGTCAAGCTAAACGATGTGTTTTCACAATTCTGACATTGTGGATTGTCTTAGAATCGTTTTCCGGACAAAACCCATGTCTCGGAATTTTTGGTGAAAATTATCCTCTGACAAGCTATTTTTAGCCTCACTAGGAGCCATTTTTGCTTTCTGGAGAAAGTTGTTAGAACATAGCCGTGTTCACAGTCAACGGGCAAGTTTTTCAGAAGGCAGTTCAACTAGACTGAATTCAAGACCAAATCGGTCTTAATTTAGGTTTTCATCAGAGCAGCTGACAATGAAGCGTTAAGTTGCAAAAGGAATAGAGATCACTTCATTTACGGAGCCGCCAAAGTCACTCAGATCCTGTGCCATTATCTTCATGAAGATGGTACCTACGCTGATCTTAATGAAGTACAAGCTGAGTTCGAAAAGCTGATTCGTGATAATCTTGAGGGAGATCCTATGGCGCCTAAGTTGGAGAATATTTCAATTATTTCAGCTAGTCTCAGAAAGGTGACTGAAGATGTCAGAGAAGGCATGCATACAGTCAAGGAAAGTGGCAGAGAACTGAAGAAACAAATTGTTGTTTTGGATAGCATCAAAGTTCCTGAAGACAGAGAGATTGACGAGTTCTTGGTCGAAGTGTTAGACCGAGATGACATGGAGTGATCTGCGAGTTGGAACCTGCAGTTAATTTCGAGGGTTGAGTCATGAGCAGCAGTTAACTCGACTTTCAGTCTTGAGTTCACTTGCTGACTTCACACATGCTTATCTCTTCCTTGGGATTATCTTCACAGGAGTTAGGGTTAGGGTTTCCAGTTAACTGAAGGTAGTGTCCAGTTAACTTTGCTTTAAATAAGGACGTGCATGCTTGCACATTGTCCATTTAGGTTAGATGTACTGGTTAACTGATGGTAGCTTTCCAGTTAACTGTATAGTTTATTTTATTAGGGTTTAATAATAAATCTTGCATGCATTGCAAGACTGTAGTTGACTCAAGGTGATTTTAGGGTTCCCTACACCTTTGATGTATATAAATAAGAGCTTGCTCATTTGTAATTAACTTTTGCACGAGAGAGAAATATATGCTGTGCCTACCTTGCCCTCAATATTGCTCGTTTTGTATCTGTTCATGCGTTTTTACTATTATGATGAATTGTTATGCCACATAGGGTTTCATGCAATTATAATGGTGAATTCTTTCCTATTTTGTGTTCAATAAACTTGTCCAGATTGAGATGATAGTTGTGCCACCTTGCCTTCAAGTAGATAATCTGTACTGGGTTATCGTGTGATGTGTGTGAACAATAAACTTATTCGGATTGAGCTAATAGTTGTGCCACCTTGCCTTCAAGTTGAGAATCCGTACTTAGTTTATCGTATATTGTTGTTTCCAATAAACTTGTTTAGATTGAGCTGATAGATGTGCCACCTTGCCTTCAAGTTGAGAATCTATACTTGTTTATCGTCGATAGTCAACCTTGCTCCATTTCCTCATGCTCTGTTTTCTTGAGGAAACTGGATAGATTTAAAGTAGTTAGCTTAGTTGTAGTTAATGATCTGCGAAACCAGAAAATCCTTAGCTGCAACGTTGGTTTTCTTAACCTTGTGCCTCTTCCAGCTGAGAACAACAATATAGGACTCAGATTACTTTTCTTTTCCACGCATTCCAGCACTACGAGGGAGCTTCCCCTCCTAATTTGAAGAGCACTCATTACGCAGTGTGCATAGCTGTCCGTACAAACCTGCACTCCAGAGGTGTTAGTTTTTACGCCAACACAAAGGAAATGGCAAAGAAATTTGGAAGTCCGCCCTGGCTAAAGGGAAAAGATCAAAATGACATAAATTAAATAAATACTTAGCCGTGGGTAAATTAAAGTAGCCAAAAATTAAACGGGTTGGAAAAGATTAAAAATACTTTAGATAATTTATTCAGACACTTAGGAAAATAACATGATGAATATCAAGTTCGCCTTAGGCATAGATGAAATTCGCCAAAGAAAAATCCATGAGTAAATAAAAGGTTGAAAAAGCCGAATTTAATATATTGGACATTTAATATTTTACCAATGTTTTCAACACTTGGGCGAATTTTTGAGCTCAGAGAAAATCTAAAGATCTTAGCTGAAGGTGGCACCTGGATAAGCTTGCCATGACGATTTTTGAAAAAAAATAGAAACTTTCCTTGATGAAGAGAAGAAAACGAGTTGGAAATCAAGAGAAAAGATGAAATTACTAAAACAAAATCTAACTCTTCAGCCTTATAATGAGTTTGAGCAACTCATTTCTCACAAGTTCAATTGAAGAGACGTAAGCTCTCTTAAAATTGCAAGAATATTGGAGGCAAGGTCAATTTTTCTCAATGGAGGAGTAAATTTTTATGCTGGAGGAAGTGATTTTTGCATAAGTAAATTAAATTCTTGGCTGAAAGGCGTACTTCTTAGCAAGTTGGCGCACTCTTTCTTGAGTTTTGATTAAATTCTCAGAAGTCGAATTTGGTTTGCAGCCAGAGGATATTCCAGAGGTTTAAAATTTGATTGGCCAAGTTCTTTATTCTTCTTTCATCTTATTTGGTCATTCTAGCTAAGTTCTGGCAAAATTTTAATCAAGTTTGCCCATTTTCAGCTTGCTTTTTCACAGAGATTTATCTTTTTAACAAGCTGAATGTAAAATTTTTTGAATAAAGGCCCGGAAATAAACTATATTTAAAAGTCTCCATACTAATGTTAATTCTTTTTATTTACTACAGGTTAATGACCACCAAGGGAGAACCATCAAGAAAGGTGCCAGTGAAGTTTGCTCGCAAAGGGTTGCAGCGAGAGTCAAAAATTAATTCTGAATGGAAAAATATTATAGACACCGATCTTGGGCATGTGGACTTCATAGAATTCAAGAAGAGGATGTACGGACACAATGGATTACCGACACCAATTGCTCGTCGGATGGTGAGGAATGGCATCTTCCAGGCAGCCGGATTTCCGCCAACAGTGGAATGTGTCGAATTGATGGTAGAGTGCGCCATCCATTATGATGCGCAAGAGAGGCAAATTGTTGCAGCTGATGGGAGGATATTAGCTCATCTCGGGGAAGTGGCAATCCAGGAAGCATTTGGCATCCCGACACACCATCGGACTGTATATAAAACTAAGGAGGACGCCAGAAAGTTGTATGAAGACCAATTTGAACTCTGTGCCACGAATATTAACAAGTCATGGTTGGAAAAACCAAGAGCCTCTGCCAAGAAAATGCCCAAGAAGCTGCGTCGAACTGACTTCAAGGAGGACTATGGGGATATTATTTTGTTGTTAAACAAAATAGCCGGAAATCCACAAGGCACGCCTTTTGAAACATGGATGTACTATTTCATCGATGAAATCACTTTTGGTGTTAGTATGTTCAATTGGTCCCGGATGATTAGCGATAATCTCCACAAGCAGCTAATCAATCTGGAGAAGACAAAATCATTCCACATGAGCTCCAACATCATCTATCTGTTAGGCAATGGTGAGAACAAATTCATGTCATATGACTGTTACCTGCAGCTGCAACTCAAAGAGAAATCTCACTTCAGACGGGCACATGATGCTTTCCTCATGTACATCACCAGAATACTCCAAGGAGGAACTCACCAGAGGCTAAGTCATTAAGCCAAAAGCTTGATTAGTAGATATGGATCCTAGTTTATCAAGTTTCCAAGGTTCACATACATACGGATCCAAGGATTCACTGGAAATCCTTATCGGCTTCCCATCTATCCTACAAATAGGATGATTTTGCCAGAAGTCCTTAGATAGCTGGAGACTTACCAGAACATCCAAAGGCCAAAGCAAAAGGCAGCTATCACTTTCCCATTCTTCATTGGGAACATGTTGGAATCCTATCCATCGACACAAGCAGCTGAAAGTGCCAAGATGGAAATTCAATGGTATCCGTTCATGACATATCAGTCCATGGCCAATTTTGACCCTCATAACCACATTCGGACCGTGGATGGAAAAAGGTATAAACACAAAGTGGACCTGGACGATTTCTGGGTAGATGTTACGGACGAGTATGAAGTCAGGAAAAGGTTATGGTCCAGATTGTCGGCGAATTTGATGAGAGCAACTGAACTTTGCCGAGTGCCCGATCAATTGCAAGATGATGGGGAATATGTCCAACCGTGCTTCAATGAGAGCTAGCCTATTCCTGTAGTGAAGTGGTCAGAGCCCGAACTTTCAGATTTGACTACATTAATGAGGCCGGTGGTCAAGTATTCTCAATGGTGGGTTGACTAGCAGACCCAGGAGCTAAGGCGGAAAAGAATGATGCTCACTTATGACTTGCTGAGTGAGACAGAATCATACTCCTCAAATGCAGGCACGTCCCACAGTGTCGAGTTGGTTGAAAAGAGGAAAGAAGCAGCTGCAAACACAGAGCCTGTTCAAAAGAGACAGAGGATGAAGCCATCTCATTCCACTACATCCAGAAATATTGATGAGATAGTGGCTACTGCGGACGAATCCTTGGCTGATATGTTGATTCCTTCTCCAATTCAGGAGGGTAACAATGAGCCAATCCAGCTAGATGACGACGAAACCCCATCTCCTACGGGCACAAAAATACTTGGTTCGGAGGACGAAATGGATATCCAAAATGATGAATTCCAGGAGGGAATGATTTCTGCCCTTAAAGGAATTTTGGATACTCTAGGTGGAGAAAATGTTCAGGAGGAGGACAGCATTGAACAGCCCACAATTCCTGACTGGTTGAAGGAAAGAATGAAGATACAAGCGCCAGTTGAGACTCAGGAGGAAGATGACACTGCAGATTTCTTGGCTAGGTTAGAACAAGTTGCTGTAAAGAAGCCAGCCAAGAAATTCTCCACGATTCAGAAGGACGAAGCCGGCAGCCATTCCGTACAGATTGCAGTGCCACATAGGATGAAATTGCTCCCCATGAGTACGCCATTACCACTATAGACCTAGGCCTAACAACAAAAGGCCAGGAAGTTGAAGAGTTGGATAACTTAGTCTCTACTATCAAGGCAAGACTGGAGAAGGAAGTGACAAAGAAGAAGGAATACAAGAAGGAGGTTGAGCACCTGAAGGAGTATATTCAACATATAACCAAACCGCTCAACCAGGATGATGCAGTGGCTCCTCCTCTTCTAAACTCCTCACAAGAAATAGCCATGGACATTGAAAAGGATATGGTCACGGCCAAGGAAGCCAAGGAATGGATGACAAGTAAAAGCATAGAAGCGGCTTCAATCATGGAGAGATTGACACTCACCTACGGACAGACTTCCTCATTCCTTTCTAGATTGGCTATCATGACAGAAGTTTGGGACAACCTCCCGGATATTCAGGAGAGGCTCATTCCATGCCTCAAAGTGCTGAAGGGCGTCCCAAAATAGTAATTGATTAAGGGAAAGATAATTGCAGCAGGCACCGCTTATCACTTCCACCATTGGTATTGGGCATTGACAATACGAAGCGAAGTCTTGGAGAAAGCAAAAGCTGATGGACTCAGAGTGGAGGAACAAATAAGAGAAATTCAGAGAAAGATTTACCTCATAGCTGCAGATGTATTTGAGAAAGAGATTGTTCGAGAAAATGACATGCAGTTAGAAAGACTAAAGCACAAGGTTCGGGAAATTTTCTTCTCCACCACAGGATCGATTTTGAGACAGGATTTCACAAGGGTGGCAAGCCTCTTATCCATCCGAGATCACTTCATGAAACAAGAACTAGATTGGGAGAGTGCCTTTATCGGATGCGTTGAGGACTTGGACGGGCTGGAATTTAGGATAAGCATGCTACCACAAGTCATGATGGAAGAAGTCATCACGATCGTGTCCAGGTTCGTCGAACACACTGCTACTCAAGAGGATAGGGACGCACTCCCTTGAAAATAGCTCCAAACGCCACTTCACTCTTTGTTTACTCATTGTTTACTGCTGATATTTTAGGTAACCCTAATTAGGGTTGATGTGTATTAATCTTGGTCATTAATGTTGTTTTAATCTTGGCCTTTCATTTACTCTTGAAAACTCTATATAAACTCTTGATCTCTCATTTTCATTTTGTGAAGAAAGTGTATGAGATTGTTGCGTTTTGCTACTTCCGATAATAAAAGCTCTTATGCATGATTTGCTTTGAATCCCTTTTATTGTCAAGTGGTTTGCAAGGTTGCATAGCTTCTTCCACATTAGATTAGAATTAAGATAGAATTTGATTAGAATTAAGATAAAATTTGATTTGAATGTTTATTAAGTGAATGCAAGATTTGATAGTATAGATTTATGGTGAAACATTGCTCATACTATCTTTGGATAAATGATTTTCATTCAATGCGTAAAGTTAGCCTGAACTTATGATTGTGGATGCTTAACTTCAGTCTCATAAGTATTATTTGAGACATGAAATTATAATCACACCCCTTGAAGATTGCACCCACTTTGTGTAGTTGTCCCAGGGAGGCGAAGCAAAGCGTGGTTACCAGTTTCACCTAATCTTTACTATCTCTTGAATTCTTAGGGATAGATTAGAACCTCTAAACCCTTATCCTTTTTTGCATTTTTTTTTGAAAACCCAACTAAAAATCCCGACAAAAGCACTTAATGATAAATCCGTCTAAGTCCCGAACTTATGAAGAATTCTTTAACGTAAGTCCCTTTGTGTATTACCAACATATCACAACGCCCGTTGAGCTTATCCACATGTCATGACCTGACGAAAGAAACCTTGGAGTCGCCATATGATCTTCTCGCAATCTTAGCATACACGATGATTTTGTTCAAGAGAGGATAGAGTGTCGTTGGACATTTTATTATGTGTGTTTGGTGAATGATAAAACATACACCAACAAGTCCTTCACAAGGGGTTGTGTTGTTTTTTCCAGCAGAACCTTGAGATTCTCTAAAGGATAGCCAGCCCTTATGGTTAAGAATCTTCAAGGCTAGTGGCCAACACAACGAGTAAAGGATTCTGAGGTCTTTATGTTAGTTTTAGGATCAGAACTTAAATAAGCAGATTTAAAACCATTTCAAACAATTAGACACAACATCTACCCTGGGAAAACCCTCCAACTTGAGGGAGAAAAAGCCCAGCAACAATATATCACTTATATATTGAATAATAACCAGCAATTCACTTTACAATGAGGCCAATCACAAGGCTGAATACCAGCATCACACTTGATGCAAACTCAAGATAAAATTGAACTCCTTGCTGATAATAATCTCGACCTTCTTGAAGACTTCGATCTGCTATAAAGAACACAATATTGAACTCCTTGATAAACTCGCACTTTACTTGAAATCGGATATGAATGAATTAATAATAATGAAGTAATGAAGAGCACCTTCTTTATATACACATCGATGGGATATGACTCCAATAAATGTGTCTCTTCTAAATGCAAGGTTAGCCTCAAGGATGAAGGAGTGCGTCTCAAAAGGTGGCGGATATCTTCTTCATGTCAGCTCCTTTGATAACAAATATTATTTAACTTTTAAGTGAAGTGCCTCTTCACTTAAAGATGTCTCCAATAAAAAAATAGCCGTTAGGCTATATTTAATTTATTGCCTTATGGAAATCGCGGCTAGAAGTAGAGGCCTACGGCTGAACATCAACACTCCCTCTCAGCTAGGGAGGAAAACTTCCAGATATCCACTATCATGGAGTCTCTCAACATGACACCCACAATGGCTACACCCATATCTGGAAAGAGTTCATCACGGAGTCACTCAATGTGATATTGTCCATCATGGCTACTCCCATGTATGGACAAGAAAATGTGCACAAGTGCCCATCACGATGTTGCTCAACGTGATGTCGTCATCTCAATGTGATGTCCACCATGGCTACTCCGAGAGGGTGGATAAACACAAGTACAAGGAAATCATCACAGAGTTTCTCAACGTGATGTTGTCATGGAGTCTCTCAACATGACATCCACCATGGCTACTCCCATAGAGAAAGACACATTAACAAGGGCTTACACCTCAAATTTCTCTCACAGAGAAAGATGCATTAACAAGGGCTTACACCTCAAATTTCTCTCATAGAGAAAGACGCATTAAACCAAATCACAAAAGATCACTAATGCTGAGTCTCCCTCTCATCTAGGGCTTCATTCTCCACAACTCCAAGATTGTCTCAAAAGTGCACAAACTTTACTCTGGAGAGAAGCTTGGTGAGAATATCAACCGTTTGCTCATTAGTGCAAATGTATCTCAACTGGATAGCTTTCCTCAATACCATATCTTTGATATAGTGGTATTTGATCTCAACATGTTATGTTTTGTCATGAAACACTGGATTGACAAAAAGCTTCACATAGCTTTGATTATCACAATGAATAACAGTCAGCTCCAATGATTGTCCAAACAATCCTGCAAAGGAGCTTCTGAAGCCACACTACTTCTCGAGCTGCTACACAAGCTGCAATATACTCCGCCTCTGCAGTACTTAGTGCTACTGAAGACTGTTTCCTGCTACACCAACAAATCATAGCAGACCCCAAACTAAAGCAACAATCAGAGGTGCTCTTCCGATCAGCTACACTCCCTGCCCAATCATAATCAAAACATCCTTGCAACTGTAGATCTACATTGGAAGTATATCTCAAGCCATATCCACCTGTGCCACACAAGTATCTCAAGATATGTTTAGCTGCAACTAGGTGTATTTACCTTGGTTCACACATGAACTGACTAAGTGCACTCACTGCATAGCAAATATCTAGTCTAGTATTGACTAGATACATCAACGATCCAATCAACTTCCTGTACATAGTGGGATCCACCAAATCTAAACTAGTTGTAGACTCACTCAACTTCTTCAAATTGGTTTCCATCGATGTAGACATGAATTTGCAATCCATCATACCAAACCTCTTCAAGATGTCTATAGTATACTTCCCTTGACTCGGAATGATCTCATTGGGTCTCTAAAACACTTCCCATCCTAGGAAGTAATGCATATATCCTAGATCCTTCATCTCAAATTCAGAAGCTAACTCCTTCCATTTGATAATGAGATATTTTACTCCTATAAGAAATAGATCATCAACATAAAGAACCAAGATTAATGCCTAACCATAAACTACCTTGAAGTAAAGATTTGAATCAGCATCATTCTTGGAGAAACCCAAGCTCATCAGGTATCGATCAATCCTCTCATACCAAGCACGAGGAGCGTACTTAAGGCCATACAAAGCCTTCTTCAATTTACAAACATGAGACTCCTTCCCATGAATCTCAAAGCCATCAGGTTGCACAATGTATACCTCTTCTTCAATTACACCATTAAGGAATGTTGTCTTCACGTCCATCTGATGTAACTTCCATCCTTTAGCTGCTGCAATAGCAATGATAGTCCTGATGGATGTATAACGAACAACCGGAGCAAAGGTTTCTTCATAATCTATTCCCTCTTTCTGAGAGAATCCTCTAGCCACAAATCTAGCCTTGTACTTCTTAATGCTTCCATCAGCTGCATGCTTGATCTTGAAAAGCCATTTAGAAGATACAACTAATTTCCCTTTTGGTCTTGGTACAATATCCCAAACATCATTCTTGATGATAGATTGATATTCTTCAGCCATAGCATCTCTCCATACTTGCTGACTTGATGCTTTTCCTCAACACTAGAAGGCTCAGATTCAATGATATGACTCATTAATGTAACATAGCTTGGAAAATTTTGTGGTCTTTTGCTTTCTCTGAATGTGCCTCTAGGTGCTGCAAACATTTCTGCCTTTTGCATAGTTTGCCTAGCCCATGAGATCTCTTTCGACCTATGACAATATCTCTTGGCCCATCAATTGGTTCCAAAGGTTTAACTGGATTAACATCCTCTTCTGGTTCAGTAGGCTCCCTTTGAATCTCAAGAGTATGATCAACGTCCATGTCCTGAGGAGTCTCTTGATCTCCATTATCTATCTCCATGTATGAACCTTTAGAGCTTTTGAATGCAACATCTTCTTCAAAGGTGACATCCCTGCTGATCTCTATCTATCTCTGACCTGGAATGTAAATCCTGTAGGTTTTTGAGGATTCACTATAGCCCACAAATATTCCTTTCTTTCCAGATGGTTCTAACTTAGTTCTCTTATCTTTAGGTATATGGATGCAAACAGGACAACCAAAGATTCTCAAGTGACTAATCTCAGGCTTCACCCCTGTGAAGGCTTCTTCAGGAGTCATATTCTCCAAAATGCAATGAGGGCACCGATTCTGAACATACACTGCAATTCTAGATGCTTTTGTCCAAAGGAAGGTTTGCAAGTCTTGATCATGGATCATGGCTTTAGCTACCTCAACAATGGATCTATTCTTCCCTTCTGCAACACCGTTTTGTTGTGGATTGTAAGGGATACAAAACTCCCTCTTAATCCCTGCCTCAATACAAAAGTTACGAAAGCCTCAAGAGATGTATTCTCCTCCGTTATCAGATCTTAGAACTTTGATCCTCTTCCAGGATAAATTC
This sequence comes from Sequoia sempervirens, assembly GCA_007258455.2. Lineage (NCBI taxonomy): Eukaryota > Viridiplantae > Streptophyta > Pinopsida > Cupressales > Cupressaceae > Sequoia > Sequoia sempervirens. Next base: position 101,790 of record VDFB02359652.1, read on the forward strand.
TCTACTTGAGCCTTAAACTCTTTGAATTTCTCAAGTACTTCTTCAGATTCCTTAGTCTTTAAGAAATAAATCCAAGTCTTTCTAGAGTAGTCATCAATGAAAATTACATAATACCAAAAACCACTCAAAGATGCAACAGACATTGGACCACACAAATCAGAATGAACAAGATCTAGAATACATTTTGATCTACTTTCACTACTATGAAAAGGACCTTTAGTATTCTTACCCAATGCGCATCCTCGGCAAGTACCATCATGCTCTTGACTGAGTTTTGGAAGGCCAGTGACCATCTTCTGCATGGATGGAAGAGCTCTGAAATGGAGGTGAGCAAGTCTTCTATGCCAAAGTTCACTTGAACTGGTAGAATCATGTAACAATGCCTGCATTGGATGAATGGAAAGTCTATAAAGACTCTCTTGCCGAACACCAATCACTCGGGCTATCTTGATGCTAGAGTTCTTCAACCAAGCAAGAACTTTTCCCTCAAAACATGCAACTTGATATCCTTTGGCCTCCAAGGCTGAAATTGATACAAGGTTCCTCTTGATACCTGATACGAACAACACATCGCTCAAATGAAGAGAGATGTCGGAATCTAGGTGAAGAGAGGAGGCTCCAGCACCTTTCACTGAATAGCATGCATCATCTCCAATTATGACTTGAATGTTGGTATCTCTTTCCACCAAATCTGAAAGATGCTCTCTAAATCCGGTAATGTGATGAGAGGCGCCACTATCAATCAACCATGTGCTGCTATCGGTTGGAACATTGCTTGATAGGGCTGAGATAAATAGAAATCCACTTGAATTATCTCTTGAATCCTTTTGAGGAGAGACATCATTCACATCCGCAGTAGAAGCATGTTGCTTAGGTCTTGAAGCACAATCTCTCACATAGTGACCAAACTTGTCACATCTGAATCACTGTATATGGGAGAGATCCTTCTTCTTCTTAGATTCAGGAGCACCATCCGATCTTCTATCTTTGTTCCTCTTGAAATTTCCTTTCCTTCCTTCTCTTCCTTTCCTCTTCGATGTTTGAGCAGCAAGTACATGATTGTCTTCATTGTTAGAACTTCGACCATTACCTCTTGCTGCCAATCTTGATTCCTCTTGAATACAATCTGCCCTGAGTCGATCAAACTTTGGTAGCTTCAATCTTCCACTAATACCTTGGATAAATGGCTCCCAAGATTGAGGAAGACCATTAAGTGCCAACATGACTAAATCTTTATCATCAACCATATTACCAATGGCACAAAGCTGATCTCTCAACTCGATGATCTTCATGAAGAGGAGATGATTGAATCTCCTTTTGCCATCTTGATGTGATGAAGTTGTTGCCTCAATGCAAGAGCTCTTCTTGTATTATTGATCTCATATAGTCCCTCCAAGGTCTTGAACATCTCTCTTGTTGTCTTCAACTTGGAGATAATAGGCACAAAGTGATCCTTCACAGAATCAATCAATATCTTCTTGGCCTTTGTGCCATTCTTCCTCCATTGTCTGCTCAGTCTCATCGGAAGGTTCGGGTACCTCTTTCTCCACAAACACGAGAATGTCATTTTCTTCCAATGCAATGAGAACTCTAAACTTCCAAGAGGTGAAGTTAGAGGCACCATCAAGTCTATCTTCAACCTTGAGACCATTCACCATTTTCGTAGTTGAGATAGACACATAAAGATGAGAATAATGGAGAAAGATAATGCTGCTTATACAAATCTGATCACGATCTTGCTTAAACCCGCTCCGATACCATGTTAGTTTTAGGATCAGAAATTAAATAAGCACATTTAAAACAATTTCAAACAATTAGACACAACATATACCCTAGGAAAACCCTCCGACTTGAGGGAGAAAAAACCCAGCAACAATATCACTAATATATTGAATAATAACCAGCAATTCACTTTACAATGAGGCCAATCATAAGGCTGAATACCAGCACCACACTTGATGCAAACTCAAGATAAAATCGAACTCCTTGCTGATAATAATCTCGACCTTCTTGAAGACTTCGATCTGCTATAAAGAACACAATATTGAACTCCTTGATAAACTCGCACTTTACTTGAAATCGGATATGAATGAATTAATAATAATGAAGTAATGAAGAGCGCCTTCTTTATATACACATCGATGGGATATGACTCCAATAAATGCGTCTCTTCTAAATGCAAGGTCAGACTCAAGGATGAAGGAGTGCGTCTCAAAAGGTGGCGGATATCTTCTTCATGTCGGCTCTTTTGATAACAAATATTATTTAACTTTTAAGTGAAGTGCCTCTTCACTAAAAGATGTCTCCAATAAATAAATAGCCGTTAGGCTATATTTAATTTATTGCCTTATGGAAATCGGGGCTAGAAGTAGAGGCCTGTAGCTGAACATCAACACTTTACTCCTACACTTTAGGCTCTATGGGACCTAGGAGGGTTTTCCTTATTGTGTTCAAGTGAGGTATGTCTAATTAAGAACACATTTATACACATATTGATTCCTATTAATTGCAAATAAATGTATTTCACTGAAGATTTGGCAGACCTATGAGCAAATGATTATCTATTTGCTAGGAATCAGGGGTACTTTAAACCCATACTTCATAATTGAAAGATTTTTAAATGAATGTTGTTCTCATTTTAAATCCATCGCCAGGCATGCCAATAGCTCATTTACATGCAAGATTATCTAACGAATAGACCAATGCTTCATCTATTGGGACAATGGAGCCAAATATGCAAGAACCAATAATATATAAGCTATTTAATTCAGAAATTGGTGGACTATTTCCATAGTGCCTTGCAGTATGAAAACTCACAATGCCTAAAACGTAACTTCTTACCAAATCCTATGCAATTTCTTACAAATCTACGACCCTCTTCAAGCATTTAATCAACTCTTTGAGTTAAAGCAAAAATAGAGCCATACATTCAATCGAACAATTGAAGATAAACGAGAACACCATTGATATTTTCATTTATAACTTGCAAGAAAGACACATAGGAGAGTATTTGTTTCTGAACTAAGATTTGTTTCGATATTTGTAGTTTCTATAAAACTAATTTAAGACTATTACATAAAGGACTCATACCCAAGACAATCTACTGTTCTATTCATTCATATTTTCTACAAAATGCCTTTTATAAAACTTAGCTTTTCACCTAGACCATGTTGAGACCTAAAATTCGAACCCCTATAATGAGCCCTAAAATCCCTTTTATAAAACAAGGGAGCAACAAGCATCAGGCTCAATCATAGTTACATTTCCTTTCATTTGAAGATCATTTGCACCAGAATTTGAGACGTTCCCCAGTTAGTTACATGTAATCATTGTAGAATATGGAAGAGTAAAAGACAAAACTCTATGTCCATTGAATGAAGACCTGCCAGCCCTTCAAAAGGAAAAGTTTGTTATTGCAGTAGCATCGAATCACCTTTTCCTTGTTGACCAAAGAAGATTCTCCATTCATAGCCTGAGCAAAATTTTGTATGCCACCCGGAAAAAGCATACATGTTGTCAAAGTTAGGAAGTCTGGCACTTCTCCAACACACCAGCCTGAAAGATTTCCACATCAGCACTAAAAACTAAAAACAGCCAACATGCTGAAGAGGGTGAACCTGATATGGTGGCTATGGTGTCATCAAAAACAAAAATGGGGCGGAGACATCACTCTGAGTCATCAACATTAGAGTATGCTCGCCAACGTCTTGTTCATGATGGAACTGGAGGAACCGTCACCACTTCCTTGTCAGAATCTTCAGAAGGCACCAGGGAAAGGGGATAATGGCCACACTCCGGATCAGTGTCACCTCCACTATTTGAAGGGCTATCAGAAACCTCAACGGGAAGTTATGTCTCCCAAGATAAGCCTTACGATACTTGCACCTTTTATTTGCCTTCTTTTCATACTCAACCAGCTCCTTCCCCTTAAACTTGACTAGTTCTTTTGAAACGGTATGGCTTCTTAGGTGGTAATTACTCCTTACACCAGATTTCTTGAATTTCCTGCATGCCCTTCTACCCTTTGGTGTTTCAGGAGCTCCTTGTGTTTCAATTTCATCTTCAGGAGCATTTTCCTTCGATTCAAGCAAATTCAATCTCCTAGACCTTCGGATTGGCTTGACAAACTCACCTTACTCATTTTCACAATAACCAGAACAAGAAGATTCCTAACTAGCAGAAAACCCTCACCAACCTACTCTCGGACTTAATTTAATTTTCAATCTCTAAATGCAAATTCTAAATAAAAAATGTGGCTATTGATCCTCATTATATCGATCCATGCAAGCGTGCCAACCGTTAATACTCAAGAAAAGCTTATGCGGTCGAGCTGACAACAATTTAAATCTTGGCCGTTGATCACATTTTAAGATAAATCAACGGAGAGTTATCATCAGTGTAATTAATCATGACAAAGCTTAATTGTGTGTTATTAATGCCTTTTTCCTAATCAGAAAAACCCCACATACTTAGCATTAAGTAAAGCCTGTCGTGTCACAGTTACCCGCTCACCCATGGGAATTAATACGCTTGCATTTCGCCACAACAGGACAGCGGGGAGTGATCTTGATTCAATCTCAAAATATCGGCCCGTACCCTACCTTACTTTATTTTCACCTTCCCATATATACCAACATCTGACAGAATTGACGGCCGCAATCCCAAACACGTGCCAAAAGAATAAGTTCAAATATGGTGTCGTTCTTATCACATTGCCATCTCAGCTAAATTTAGTAGCATTTCATCTCTACTAGAGTCCATTGGAGCCTTCATAATATTTCCACGTGGCAGTCGCCCACTTGCCTGCTAAGAAACTGGAGATACAAGTGGGCCCCTCACAGGATGGCGTGGAGCGGTCAAGATTGACCCACATCATCCGCCATCAACCATCGATCTCTTTTCTTATAAAGTGTTTGTCGTCTCTAAAGCCTAATGGGTCCTTCCATGGGGTGACAGATGTCGTCTTGCCCACTAGCCCATGTGATTATTTTAATGAAGAAAGAAAACAAATGGGCACGCGGGGAACGATCGAGATGTGGCCATATCGTTCAACAACCACTGTTGATTTCCTTCTAATATCGTTCACCGATCACCAAGAGACATCGTGCCTACCATGTAAAGGTTACACGTGTATAATGCCCACTAGCCCGTGTGATCACTTCACCTTAATGCATAAGACGGACGGGTGCACGGGAAAGAGTCTTGATGAAAACACGTGTTGCGGTGCCCATGAAGAGCACAAAGATATAATGAGAGGGGGGGGGTGAATCAGTATATCAACAAACTTTTACCCTTACAACCTTTATCAACTTCACACTCTAACACAACTCAACTATGCAAGAATATCACAATACGAACAAGTTGACACCAACAATTGTACTTTATAAATTATGTAAGCTTTTACAATGAATGTAGGCACCAACCTACTTGAAACACCAAATATGTAGTTTAGTAGGCACCAACCTACAAAGAGCGCCAACCCTTAATTCTGATTTAGTAGGCACCAACCTACAAGGAGCATCAACCCCTAATTCAGATTTAGTAGGCACCAACCTACAAGGAGCACCAACCCCTAAAGCTGATTTAGTAGGCACCAACCTACAAGGAGTACCAACCCCTACTTGCCAAGCACCAACCTAGCAAAGATTATAATTTGAATGATAACATTCCACCTTCAATTGTTGCTTCCTCAACAGATGATGGACAATTCTGCTCAACTAATTATGCCTTCACAAAGAACTTGTAGATATTATGCTCTTTACAATTCAATTACTTACTTTAACCTCAGACCTTTTCACAACCCTCATAACTTCTTCATGAACTCCAATATGCTGATAAGAAATGGCTTAATATGTTGATCAAATTAACCTTGATATTCCGCTCCAAAAACGACTTTGAAGTCTGCACAAACTGATTATCAAATTGGCTCAACTGTCTTCACAAGGTCTACCCAAAATGCTCATAAACCTTCAACAATCTGTTCATAGATCTGTATTTCTGATGTTCTATTTTTCTCAGCCTTCTACTTGTGTTCAGAAGATATATATTTTATTTTTCCACAAACTCAAAAAATTTCCATTCTATTACTTAATCAAAGATCATATTTCAATGAATTCCATTACACCCAAATCTGGTTGCTTTCAATCACATATGATATTCAATTAAAGTCCTTCTGCTGTTCTGTTTTACACAGCCATCAACACCACACCTGATTGTGTTCTAAAAATATATCTTTTTCTTCAACACACACAACTCAGCACTCTTCAGATGATATACATTATTTTACACTCACACATACAGCATGTGCTTGGATGGTATAATCTTTATTCACACACAGCTGCTACAACTTCATTCACAAATAATTTTCAATCAAATCTACAACACACCCACACTATAATATTTCCTTCACAAAAATCTGCTTGAATTCATTCTTTTATCTGTATACTCATATTCATATACCTGCTGCTATGTATATGATATTTTCCCTTTAAATGCTCAGAAAATATTCATTATTTACACAGATCTCTCTATTGTTCGGATGATATACAATTTACACACACACTACTCACACTGCACACTGTTCAGATTTTACTTTGCCATTCACTTTTCTTAATCTGCACTTTAGTTGATATATCCTTTTATTCTATTGCACGCATCAACCATTCTTCACTCCATCTTTATTTATATCTTTATCTTCTAAAGTCATACCTTTTGGAATAACCATTTCTTTGAAGAGACGTATCTTATTCTTTACTAATCGTTGCCTCTTGAATAATTTAATCGCTGCCCATAACAACTTTCGTCTTATTTAAATTTTGTCTTTTGTGGTTTTGTCTTATATGCTCCTTTTCTATAAAACTTTTGAATCGTAGCTTTTTAATCTTACTTATGTGCTTTGTCTTTTTCATTTTGTCTTTTTCTTCTTTTGTCTTATTCCAATTTTGTCTTATTCTATTTTTAATTTATTTAATTTTTTTGGTCTTATACAGCTGCAGTTACACTTAAAATTGCTGCCTTCTATATAATTGAAATCTGCTCTTTAGCATAGTCTTCTTCATTTGAACTCAATCGAATCATCATGGTCTTGTTTACATACTTTCAAAAATGTTACTTCAGTCATGCTGTTCATGATTCTTTGTTCAACCAATGTTGGCAATATCATTGGTATTCAAAAACACCTTTACAAGAAAATCTGGTTTATAGCCTGTAGTCAAAAGTTGCAAAGGATCTCCATTCTTCTCAATCTGCTCTTTGCCTATCATCATGACATTCATTTGATTTTTCTCCAGACCTATATATCTGATCATTCTCTTCATAGAGTTTGCTTCACACAAACAGATATATGATTAATCCAAGACAATGTACCCCTTCTTAACACATCAATAACATAATTCTAACAGTCTCTTATCTATCTTTGACATCAATGACAACATTTGTCTTCTCATATTTGACATCAATGACAACATCTCCAACAGCCCACTGTTGATCTTTCTCAAAGATACACCAACTGGCCTTTTAGAAGCACCGGTCCCACTGCCTAACATGACACATGGCAACCACCCGCCAGTCCGTTTGAATATTTTAATGAATAACAAAACGAAATGGGCGTGCGGGGAACAGTCGAGATTCGTCTGCAATGATCGAATAGTCATCTCAAAAACTACAATTTGCACATGCCGCAAATGTTAATTTTAAAAGGGGGCCACTACTAGGCTGACGGGAACTTGACCCTTAGGAATGAAGACTTAAGACTTAAGTCGTTAAGTATGAAAATCAAGCCCACCTATACAAAAAATTAAGCGCTTAAAAGGTACTTGGTGACCGACAAACCTAAACCCAAGGGTCGGTGAAAACAATGATTCAAATGGCATAAGTGGCAATTTAGACAACTGGAGATCGGGAGCATCAGATCAATGCAGAAATAGAACGCCCAAGGGTTTTTGGACTCATATGTCAATTTTGAGGGGTTTTGGCAACACAAACCCTAAAACAGTGATGAGGAACACAACCTTAAGCCAAAAACGAGGGTCCAAGCCAAGTATTGCAAAATTTAAAATGGAACCAAGAGAATTTTTAGAGGGGTTCCATCAGGTTGTTTTGGATTTATTATGCTAGCGAATGGGTCAAAGCCCTTAAATTCTTTCCAAGTTGACTTCAAACCCTCCACAGTAGTTGGCGCTAAGAAGGGTATACTGGTGGCAGGGTCACATGCTTTGGATCACCTCCCAAATTGCATCCATTCTTCCATAGCAGTGAATACTAGACCTGAACTACCTGCAAAGCCAAACCCTTTGGGTAAACTGTGGATAAGTTGGCACTCTACCCTTACATAATTATGATATGCCCAACTAACCCTAGATCTACAGTTTTGAGGAATGTAACCCTCAAATGACAGGCGATTATAGTTGAAATCTGCAATCGTTGTGTTGATGGTAATCTGTTAGATTGCCTGGTGCCGACATTAGGGTTGATTTGTATGCTTCAAATTTGTTGGTTTCTTGCCTTGATGACTGTAAACTGCCCCTTGCCTTCTCCTACATAGATCTAACTCTAGTAATCACCAACTACTTCTTGGACTGTATTGAATTTGTGATGCCTGGAGCTGACTGGAAACTGGATCTGGTAATCACTGGTGTCTAAACTGCATACGCTTCCTGATGGATGCATGAACCTGCTATGCGTTGATAGCCTGAAACTCTATTACTCCAGACATGAAAATTCAATTTCAACTGATCACTCCAAACTACTCCTTCAAAAATGAAGTCACCCATGGAAGTATTTGGGGGTTTTGTCCCAATACCTAAATATATTGATATGCAGGGGTTTCCGTCCCAGCAACAATGAATCAGAAATCTGAAAACTCAGATATCAACATAGCCCAAAAAAAAGGATGCTCAAAATGTTCCAATAAGCTGACATATATACATGTTTGTGGCTACCTTAAAGGGACTAGGTTGGCCCAGGAAAAAAGACAAACCAGGTCGGCCAAAAAAATAAAATTATATTATTAGTATTATTAAAATAATTATATTATTATTTTTAAAATAGTTAATACTGTTATATTTAAATATTATATTATTATTCATTAGTGTTTTTAAAAACAGTATTATTAATTTAAAATGATAATATTATTTCCCCTAGATGGAGGGGACATGACAGTCCTGTACCAAATATTGCTTGTCCACAAGCAATGACGACTCTTGGAACAATGCTCATCAATCCTGGGCACCGCAACCAATCTTCTTTCCTCTTCAATAATAATACTTATAACCCTAGCTTCCCCTCACCTACAGATCTGAAACTGCTCATGAATGATACCGTCAACCCAAAACATGAACTTTGCAAAAGATCCATTAGAACACAATATCTTGACTGCAAATTTGAGTTCTTTCATTCAATTTTGAGAAGGTAAAGACTAGAAACTGCCCTGTGCTAGCTGAGGACATTTTAGAAATGGTAATGGACTGAAAACTCCCTCTCCCTGTGACTGAAAATTCTACTTTGGGTGTGAGGAAAGTATGGAGTGTGCTAGACATTTTGAGGACAACAGATCTAAAACTAGGAACCATATTCGGAGTGATCCTTGGCTCATGTCTAATGCAACCCATGTTCATTCTAGATATGTCCAACTTGTGCTCCTCAACCCTTAAGTTCTGTTCAATAGTTATTCTCTTTGGTAGCCATGTTAGAAGTGTAATATTGAGCATAACCACAAAAATCCGAACACCATCATAATCAAGCATCTTGCCCTTAAGAAGAATTGTGACTATCATCAAATGATCTTTCTTCCATAGAGCCATGGCAAATCTAGAGTATCTTTCTTCAATGTCTTGAGGTGCTATCTCTTCTTTCTTGAATTTTGTCTCCATGATGAGCTCTCCCATAGGACAAACCTTTGACCTGCCTAATATTATATTGAATTCCTTCATGAAATATTGATATAAGTTGTTGCATTCCATGAATCCATCTAGTATGTTGGCTAGTTGTTGTGCCCACTTGTTCTTCTTATGTGGTGAAGGATGCCAAAAATCCAGCTCAGCTTCATCATCACAACTCACTTGAAGTCTCATCCAAATCAGCACTGGGATGGTAGGAATGACTATCATCCATAATGGAAACCTTCCACTAGCATTTTCTTGCAAGGAAATATTCTCACAGTGCATTGATCTACTGCTGTTTATGTCTGGAAACATCAAAGTTGATACCATTAAAATAATAATGCAACAGCTGTAGGTATGGCAAACCCTGCCAAACATTAGACATGTGGTTGGTGCAGAGGCAGTGGACAGCCAAGCACTGACTGAAAACTCTCCATTAGAGGTTGTTGACTGAAAATTACTTTTTCCCATGGTTGGAAACCCTTGCAAAACCACTTGTGTGAATGCCAATGGAATAGGATGGTGACTCCTAACAGTAATGACAATAGTGTTAGGACTGGAAATTAAGTTCATTACTTCCTAAGAATGCTTCCGCTGTCATAGGAAGATAGCATATTGCTCAACCTCCTCATGGTTTGATGGTGATCTTCTGCATAGATACCCCACTCATCTCATTATGCTTCTGTGGTACTACCTTTGCATTCATGAGAGCTCCTCTCATCACTGTACCAAGGACTGCCATACTCATCAATTTAGCTAGTGTGCTAGTGTATGGGGCTGCAATCAGCAATCCAAAGTCTGAAAATATTAGGGTCACCAACATAAAATGGGTACAGCAGTCAACTATCAGTAGTATTGACAGTTTGGAAGCTGGGAATAACAGAATAGTGACTGAAAATCCCCCCACAAATAGCCGCACACTTCTAAAACCCTTCCAAATCAACAACCTTGTGATGGAACATACTTTTTCATCTGCAAATGGTGAGTTGTAATGGCTGGACATATGGAGAACAGAAGATCTAAATTTGAAAACCATTCTTACCATGACCTTTGGTTCATGTATCTTGCAGCCAACACTTATCCCTATCATGTTTAGTTGGTGATATTTGACAAAAAATTCCCATTTCACAAATCTCCTTGGGTAACCACCTTAGGAGAGTGCTAGTGAGTACATCCCAGACAAATTGACTTGAAATAAAGTAGTTGAAAGTAACATCCACTTATACTGTATACAGGATTACAAATTGACTTGAAATAAAGTAGTTGAAAGTAACATCCACTTATACTGTGGAGGTTAGCTTACCACTTCCACTTTTCCATGGGAAAGTTTATACAATAAAGGAACTGTAAAGCCAACTCTTCCACTTTCCAATGGTGAGTGAATACAAAGAAATAAAGCAACTCTTCCACTTTTCAGTGGAGTGAGTACCACAGAACCACTTATTCAATGGGATGAGTAACATGAGCCACTTATGCAGTGGGGTGAGTAACAACAAAATATCAAGAGCAACTCACTGATGGTACTACCACTCAATGTTACAATGTTAGCTCATTCAAAACTCCTAAATGCAAGCTATGCATCTGCTATTACAAATATTGTCATGAAAGAAACTAATAGAACATCCCCACATATATCACAACATCAAAGAACTAACCATCCATCATGGAAATAACAAACATACCTCAAGATTGGCAAATAGATGGTTGGTGCAGGTTTGAAAGAGGTATGAAACCCTGTTGTTACAGTCTGGAGAGTGAGATAGATGACTCAAGAAATTTCACCTAGCTACCTCAAATGTGCCAAAATGATCACCCATTGGATTGGCACCCAAACAACAGTTCCAACTCACACCAAAACGCATGAAAAACATGTATCATCATATTGGAAAGGTATATCAAACATCTACAGATCTGAAATTACTATTGCAGCAGGTAGCAGCAGTGGTACAGCCCCCTAAAAGGCACTCCACACAGCAAGGTGCAGTCCCAAATGAAATGCAATAGTCAAGGCATCACTAGGGGCTGTTAAGGATTGCAGGCAGATTACTATCAATTAAAAGCAGATTACAAAGATAAACAGGGGAGTTTAAATACACAGAAAAATAAAACAGCGAAAAAAGAACACCAATTTTAACATGGTTCACCCAAATGTTGGGCTACGTCCACAAACCAGAGTCTAATTTATTATTAATCTTCTAGAAAATGATATTACAATAGTTTACAGCAATGGCTGCAACTTGCAGCAATCAAATTAAATTGATATCCATTGCTCTATTACCTGCACACAATGCTTCATGCACCCTTCGCAACAACCTGAGCATTACTATTACTACTCACGCCCCGTCTTTCACAACCTATAGCATTCACGCAGCATGCAGAAAACAAAACTCAAACTTCATGTGGCTGTTCAACTCCCACGCGCACGTTGCAGACTGTCCAACTTCGTGGCTGTTGGTTTTCCAAACGTGCAACAAAAAACCTCTTCATTTTTGGCGGTTTTACAACTGTTTATAACTGTATTTTGAATACAAACTCACAGCAATTTCCTTTATTAAAATATGGTGAATTTTGTCGGGGGGATAATACCCCTCGGACCCCGCAAGAGGGGTTCCGCCCCCCTTGCATTCCCCTGTTAAATAATTTGTGGGGAAATCACACCAACAAAAGTGGGGAAATTTGAACTTCTAAGTCTGATTGGGCTCCATAATACAATAGTGCTACCCTCCAAACAAGGAAAGTCAGAAGATGAGGGGCGATTCACCTTGAAACTCACATGCCACCCCCTTGGAATGGTACGACCTTCCTAGGAGGAGGACTTGGTTTAGAAAAAATAGGCACTTTGTTTTATCACCTGCAAACTACTCCAACCTAGTCACCTGGTATAGGAAAGTCAATGGAAAAAGATAACCAAAAGCACAAAACCAAAACTCCAATTTGCATAAGCCAAAATAAGGGTATCACTTGTACTTGCAGAGATATAGCCAACAATCAAAATTTCAAGGAACATCAACACTTAACACCCTGCAACTGTTAGAAAGTCTCTCCAAATCACTTGCAAGTCTAGAACACATCAAGACAATCCATAAAGAAAGCAAAAAATTGCAGATTTCGGTCATGTCCAATGGTGACTCCTGGCTAGAATCACTCCCATCTACCTAGGGAATATCTTACGATTCTGAAACTAGAAAACTATGAAGGATTTCGTCCTCAAATACTGCAAAGAACCAAAGCCAATCTGACAACATAACATTATCATTCTTCTGCATATCTAACAACAAGCCCCAACACCTTCTTATATAGAGTTTGGGAGAGAAAATCTCCAATTTAAAATAATTAATTAATTCACCTTTTCCATCAAATTCCCTTTTAAAAATAAAATAAACCGTTTTCCTATGCTAGACCCCCTTATTCCTCCTAGGCGTCCAAATGGGGAATTAAAATACCTTCTTGAAAAGATATTACACTTAATTTATCAAAAATAATAGTAAAACATTACAACTTAAGTGAATAATTAATTATTCCACCCCAAGTTGCGAAAAACCCAAAACACCTCAAAATCCAAATTTGACCACGCCAATATGATATTGAGGCAATAGGAGAATAATAGAAGCCAATTTGGTGACTTACTATAAATAGACATTCTCTCCAAGAAATTTGGAGAACACCCCAAAAGTCAAAAAACACTTCAGAGTGTCATTCAGATCAGTATTGCCCACAAAGCTCATTGCCAATAATGAAAACCTTGTAACTCCGAAACTGTATCCTCCAAGATCTTTGGAGTCCCCTAGAATTACCAATTAGCCCATGGGAACTTAGGAAATAGGCTAACGGTCTTTGAACTGATTAAGCCTAAGAAAGGGACACTACAAAGGTTAGTAGCAAAGTGTTTTTGGCATAGTCTACTATTATTGTGGTTTTCCAATCAATAGAGATATCAAACATAGAACATAAGATTGGTTTTCTAGATAGAGCATCTACTACAACACTCACATTATCCTTAAACATTCTCTAAATCAAAATCATAAGCTTGAAGGTTACTCACCCATTCTTGATGTCTATGGTTCAAAACTCTCTAGCTAAGGAAACATTTCAAGCCATTGTGATCAATCTTACAACAAATTTACTACCAACTAGATATTGTTTGAATTTGGCCAAGGCATACATAATGGCCAACATTTTCTTATCATTCATTCATTGAGAATTATTTTTTCTGTCTCTTTGAGCTTTTGACTCTCAAATGCTATAGGATGCCCATTCTGAATCAACACTAGCCAAATCCCTTCTCTTGAAGCATCACATTCTAATACAAAAGGAAGTAAGAAATTTGGAACAACTAACACAATGCATGAACTCATAATTTCTTTAAGCTTGCCAAAAGCCCATTGTGTTGATTTTGACCACAATAAGGTTTCTTTCTTCATTAAGTCTATTAAATGGGTTGCCAACTATGAGAAACCCTTAACAAATCTCCTATAGTAACTATAAAGGCCAAAGAATCCTCTCAACCAAAGGAGCAAAAATTGTGAAAAATCACAATTAATCGTAAAAACTATGAATCATTAGGTTTTGAGATTTTTTCCTCTAAAAAAAATGACTTTTTGAATAAATCAAATTTTATCATTTTTAACCAATTATTCCTCAAAAAATTTAAAAAAATGCTATTTTTGACCATTTTTAATCAAATTTATCTTCAATACATGATTTTTTTCAAATTGTGAATTGTTAGGTTTCGGTTGTTTAAAAAATTAAAACGATTCTACAAAACAACCATTGGTCACCGACACCAAAAAACAATGCCCAAGTGTCGTCCAATCACTCACTTCCACCTTGAATATGATGCCCATCTTGTACCTTAGCAACATAATTCTTGTTCATCCTGTAGGGTCTCTTCCATATGGGTTGTACTCTCGGTACGAGAGGGATCCTATGTACACACAATTCTAGTGGTACACCTTTCAAATCTTTGTATGTCCAAGCAAATGCATCTTTGTACTCCATGAAAATCTTGAATGTCGTCACCTTTAGTATGGGATCCCAATCATCACCGATGAGGATTGTCTTAGGCTTGTCTTCTTCTCTGAGATTTACCTTCTTTAATGTTGGTTCCTCGTACTTGATCAGTTTGTCATGTTCGAACTTATGGGCTGGTGTGTCATCCAATTCTGCTATCCCTTCCTTGTATTCTTCATACTCCAATGGGAATGACTAGTTCGTCGTACCTTTGTCTTCTTCTTCTTCTATCTCCCCGACTTGCAGCATGGTGCATTTCGGGTGGAATACCTCATAATCCCCCATTTTCCAATGACATAGGCCATTCAACGAACTTGTCTCATCTTCCGAGCAACTCTCGAGTTCAAGTACGCATAGCCTTCCTTTGTCCATAGCTAACTCTCTTGTGTTTGATTCTGATCTAGAAGATGCTAGTTCTTCACTAACGGCTTGGTTTTTCAAGTCAATGACGTACTTCCTCCCCTCACTCTCAATTGAGAGTGTATTTTGCTTCCAGTTATGATTTTCCTTGGCAGCAATAAGCCACCCTCTCCCCAATAATGCATTGTACGCCTTCTCCAGAGGGATCACAACAAAATTCAACAAGAACTGTTGTGTGCCAATCAATACTTTCAGCGCCATCAGTGTACCAAGAGGTTTGATGCCATGTTGATCAATGCCTACCAGGTGAAATGTGGGGGGCCAAAGAGTTAGCTTCCCCAAACATTTCTAGGTTTCCTCTGGTAGTACGTTCACTCCTAAGCCTCCGTCGACGATGGTGTTGGAGAGTGTCCTCCCCATGATCTCCATCTGTACAATGGCAGGCTTCCTCCCAATGTTCACTGCGAGTAGCATGGGGTTCGAAGCCTCTCCTATAGGCTGTGTTTTTGCTCTCTGTTGGACCCTCCTGACAGTGTATGTTGTCTTCGACGACCTTACTAAGTGCTACCCTCAGTTGGGGAATCGTTTGCAAAAGGTTTGTTACATTGATAGGTACGGTTGTGTGGAGCACCTACCGTATGATGTTCTTCTCCGACTCCAACTGCAACAACTGCAACGTCATACTAGTCATCTTGGAGGTTCTTCATTCCTTGGCCATTGCCTCTTCCACTTCCTCTCTAGCCTCTTTGAGTCTCTCCTTCTCCATACGAGGGTATGGATATGTAGCTTTCTTCGTCTGTGCTCTTGTGATTGCCAAGACCTCGTCGGCTACCTCGAGCATATTTGTACCTTTTAGCTTCAGGTAGTCGATTTCTTCGTGATTGCCCAGTTCACACAACTTATAGAGTCTTCCTCCCGTACCTTGATTGTTTTGGCACTCCCTGGCAAAGTGACCCATTCATTGCACTTTTGGCATTGTATTATGGGTTTTCCCTTACTA
Organism: Sequoia sempervirens; assembly: GCA_007258455.2. Classification (NCBI taxonomy): domain Eukaryota; kingdom Viridiplantae; phylum Streptophyta; class Pinopsida; order Cupressales; family Cupressaceae; genus Sequoia; species Sequoia sempervirens. The sequence goes on from VDFB02359652.1 coordinate 118,038, forward strand.
TCGTACTAGATCTTGCTTCCCGGTGTATTGTTATTGCTTCTTCAGTTGTTGCGGTAACCTCCAGGGGATGCATTGTTACTCGAAGGCTTTGGTAGTGTGGTCAGAGGAGTTGACTGCTCCCCTTGTGCGAAGAATACTTGCAAACTTCTCGCCTTCAGCTTGTATGGGAACTCCTTAATGGAGTGTCCCATAACTTGGCAAATGTCACAGAACAATTTCTTCAAGCAGTTTTCCTTGGTATGACCTTTTTGCATTCGGTACACCATAATTCTTTGGGCTCCTTCTAAGTCTCCTTGTCAGCCTTCAACTCCTTCATCATCCTCAACATATCCCGTCGGAGAGCTTGTACAATCTTTGACTCATCTTCATTGCTCTCCTTCGTACTATCATCGTCATCAGTTTTCTTCTTCCCCCGAGAGGATGTCTTGTTCTCACTCTCGATGTCCATCGCATGATTGTAGGCTTTGGCGTATGATGATGGAGGTACCACGTTCATTTTCTTCCGTAGGGAGGGAAGTAGTCCTTCAATGAACCACCGTTTCTTCAAGTCATTTGCCGGCTGTGTCTCTAGTTTCACCGGCAACTCTTTGAGTCTACAATTGTAGGCTCGTACATTTTCATTCTTTCCTTGTTTTGTGTCATATATTTCTGCCACAATTTCATGTCGTCCTTGAGAAGTATAAATTCTTCTTCAAATGCTCTCTTGAGTAATCACTATGAGGCTTTGTGTGTTGCCTCCAGTTTCATGTACCAATTTATGGCTATGCCTCTTACTGTCGTTGGGAATGCTCTCAGCCAATAATCCACATCATCCTGCCCATTTGCTATCCATATCATCTTGCACATTTTGCAATGACGTAAGGGATCCTCTGAAACATTCCCCATAAACTTCGACAGTTTCTACCTCTCAGCTGGCGGAGTCACTATGTTTTCTCCCCAATTCCCTCCTTGTACGTTGGACCTGATTGGACTGTTTCTCACCTGACATTCTGGTGCCTCTCTTGCATTCTCCGCCACGTACGGGTCAGCAACATGTCCCCTCTCAGCGTCCTCTACACCTTTAGTCTTATGGGGTTCGTAACAATACTCCCTCTGCCTAGGGGTCTTCGGCTCAGATCCTTCAATCCTTGGTACCTCGTCGTTCAATATGGACAACTCTCGAATGCAGCTTACACTATTTTCAAGTTCTTTTAGAAGTTCATTTTCATCATTTTTAAATTTTTCTTTATCTGCTATAGACAATGTCCTAAAAGTTCCTTCATCACTTTCCTCCACAAGGTTTTTGTGTAACTTAACAAGAGATTGATTTATTTCATTCAGGTCTTCATTCTTTTTCTTCAACAATTTGTTTTAGTCTTCTCCGTCGGGTTTCTTGTTCCTTTAATTTGAGTGATCATCGTACCCTTTCCTCCGATGTCTCTTGCCTGCTTGGTACTTGGTTTTTGTCCTTATTGGGTTGTATGGGCATTAATTGTTGGGTTGTATGTGCCTTCGACTAATGTCGCATTCCTCCTCCCACTTGCTCCTTTCCTCGTAGCATTGTAGTATTTGTTGTCTTCGGCGTTCTTGGTCACTCTCCACCCGAAGATCTTGCAATATGATGTAATGACGTGCCAACAACCTTGGTAATCGGTCGCGGAGATGGTCGACCTCTGGGTTGATGTGCAGTCTATCCCAGATGACCGACTGAGGGATCTCTCGCCTAAGAGCCTCCCTCTATATGTGATCCCTCAACGAGATATCCCACAGGTTGACAAGGTCCTATGTCAATTCCTCTTCTCTTTCCTCATTTGCTTGTACGGGTTCTTCGGTCGACTGACCTATCACAATGCCATTCTACCGTCAGGTGGTTTTCCCAAGTTCACTTAGGCAACCGTGCCAAAATGTTTACTCGTTGAGATAACTTTAACGTACTACGAGACTAAACGAATGAAACGTACAAAACATAGAATATGTACAGAGATCATTCAAGAACACAGTGCACAAAATAGATGTTGCATTTATTCATCATTAACAGTAACTACAATAACATAATGTCACCCACATAATAGCATAGGTGTCCCGATTACAATAGACTCCAGTACATATAGTCACCGGCGGTGGTTGAGAAACCAACCGTCGTGACACTTCATAACACCCAAATTACTAATCGGGGCTTGGTTTCCCAAAACATGTGACATCAAGTGCATGAATTATTTTTTATTTGACTATAGTTTTATTTAATAACAATCAACTACGGCCGACTACTGCTACGGCCAACTACGACTATGACCGACTACAAAGTTCAAATATTTATCATTTTGTTTGTTTGGAGGTTGGTGCCTCTCATTAAAAGATATTGGTGTCTCTTGCTGAGTTGGTGCTCAATTGTGGGGATTGGTGTCTCCAGTGGGTTGGTGCCTACAAAAGAAGACTTGTAAAAGAAGTAAGTTGGTGCCTACAAAGAAGATCAATATATATAAGCAATATTTTTCCATGTTTTTTTCCCGTAAGGATTTCCACGTAAATTGTGTGTTCTTAATTGCTAGATCTTGCACGTGTTATTGATGTGGTTGATTGAGTTTTTAAAACTAAAAGATTGTTTTATATTGATTCACTTACCCCTGCCACCCCCTCCTCCACCCCCACATCTCAGTATAACTGTATGTTCATCACTCCCACAAGGAGCACTACTCATCAATCCCGTTGGCGGCTGCCACTCCCAAACCCTTCTCTAATATTAAACAGCAAAAAGAAAATTTTGTTTTGGAACCATGTTTTCCTTGGATGAAATTTGTAGAATATTAATACAAATATGTAATTCACAATCATGACTTTATGATGTGAATTGAATTTGTTTTTTTATCAAGGAAAAACTACTTATGACCTTTGTAAGTTCAGATTTTTCTCAACTTTTTTGCCATTCCAAGTTTTTGAAAAAGCTTTGGTGTACAATGTTATTGTTGAATCAGGTTTTTATGCTTATATTACTAAGATATTTTAAAAATGAATATAAAAAAATTGTCCTTTACTAACAATGATGTTGAGAAAATATGCATATACATTTGACAAACACATTGACAAGGCACCCAAACAAACATTTGGAAAAAAAACAAACAACAATACTTACTACAATCTGCCAGTAATCCATCTCTTCCAGCTCTACCAGCTTCTTGATAATAAGCCTCCAAACTCTACTTCCAAGGAAATATAAATCCATTTCAGTTGTCTAAATTACCCAAAAAAGAATTGAAACGGAAAATAGAGAAAATGTTAACAAGAATATGATATGCATAGTAAAGTCCTTATCACATGAGCCTTGCACAAAACAAACCATTGTAACATCTGGGGAAAATAATTGTCTAGAGGAAATCCATGTACAATGATACTAATAATAATGAGCATGTCTATGCTTCTAATAAGGGATCAAAAACTTCTTAGTAAATATGTGCATAGTTGCACTCAAATCGTATACTTAACAAGGAAATTCTATGCAAAGCATAAAATTGCATTTTTGTGTATAACAACGTGTCAAGACATTTGATCAGTAGCTGCAGACTAACTTTCTGACAGATTTGTATTGTGATTCAATGCCAATCCTATCAGGCCATCTTTATTTTATCCTTCTTTAGTTCTTGGACATTGTTGTTAATGAATGCTAGTTGATGTTCATACTAGCAATCTAGCACATTCTCTCTTCTTATTTTTCCCTGATGTCACAGAAGTTTTAGCAACTAAGCACCATTAAACAGAAAAACAAGAAATCCAATACTTATATTATAACAATAATGATTATATACTTATTGGGTATCTATAGTCAATCAACTTTCAGGTTTTGATGTGTTGCACATCCACACAAACTTCCCGTTAAGAACACAAAAGCATAATAATAGAAGTCCACTCAACCTTGTAGAAGATGGTGACAAGATTCTCTATATAACATTGATAGCCATCCTCATGCATATGATATAAGAAACAAATATTAACTGTAAAAATCAAAGAACAATTCATGTCACATAAATTGTGCAGAAAGACTACATAGACAATATCAGTAAGCCAGTGGACATGTCATGAAGGAAGCAACTGTGTAAGCATAAAGAAAGTTCAGATTAAATTGATCTGATTAATTTTCAGAATAAGCTTCTTCTAAAAGTTAAAGGACATTCATATAATGCAATCAACTGAATCTACGTTACCTGAAATGAGTAACAACTCAAAACATGGATCGGCAACTAACCAGTCAGGGTGAAAGGACAGTTATGCTAAATCACATCATTTTTATCATGTTTTCATTAAGATAAAATTAAAAAAAAATAGTCAATGTCCTTCACATAAAAGAGGATGACACAATTCAACATTATACTCAACAAATAGTGAAATCAAGCTTTTGTAGGTTTATATTTTGTAGGAACCCTCCTGTCCTTGTGATGAGTTCTCAAATGCAACTGTTGTACTTTTTTGTGTTTTGTGAAGGATATTTGATTTTTTTGTAGTTTTCCAAATAAGATGCCAGGTAAAGCAAATGCAAGAGAGATATGCAAATCCAATGCAAATATATATAATGCTAAATGGCTGGAAACAGATATCTACTTTTATTATTGAATCCCTTAATGAAATTTTACAAAATAGCATACCAGGTAAAAAGCATTAAATACAAATCTGGAGTTTATGGCAGCAGTCTGGAAGTTATGACAGCAACTTATATGCCTGGGAAAGGATCGATCTACCCCCAAACTGATTTCTCCAACCCAAAAGATGCAGCAAATATATTGATAAACTTGGGACGCCTTGAATGGGGATGATATATGCACATATAGCTGGGCGTTTTTGCTCAAGAACCCACACGCCTGGAGTGGAAGCTGGTACGGCTGACAGCAATAAAGAATATGGCCTGTAAAGTGGATTAAATCTGCCCAGAAATGGAGTTGCAGCAGTTACATTGGCAGCAGATAATAAACTTAGAATTTCTTCATTGAATTCTTTCAAACCCTTATCAAATCTTCTCCAATATGCACAAACTTGACCTCTGTATGAAGCCAACTGATAGGCAAACCTTCAGAAGTTCTTTCACAACCTCAGGAATGCAAAAATCAAAGAGAGGCAACGTTCTCAATGACCAAGAATTGCAGAAACCCTAGTTCTTCTTCTCCTCACAGCAAAATCACCAAAAAGCATAAGCGTAAAATGATTGAATGAATAGCAAATAGCTTTTGTTGATGCCTTTTATACTTGTTGTGACCTATTTCACACATCGCTCCATTACAAATGGGGACCCCTATTGATGCGTGTTTTGTGACACACCAAACATCAGAATAAAATGCCCAAAGACACCTTATCCTCCCTTGAAAAACCACCGCATATGCTAAGATTGCTAGAAAGGTCATATGGTAATTCCAATGTTTCGTAAGTTGGGGATGGACAAGCTCAATGGATGATGTGATATGCTGGTATCACAAAGGGACTTATGATAGGCTTGTTCAATTCACAATGAAGGTCCAGACAATGAGGCTCTACTGTTTGGGTCTTGGATCAAACAAACTGAAAAAGGAGATAAGGGTTCAAAAGTTCTAATCTACTCCTAAGAATTCAAGAGACGGTATTGACTTGGTGGAACCAATAACCACGCTTTGCTTCGCCACGCTCAACCACAACTACACAAAGGGGGTGCAATCTTCAAGGGAATGTGCTTATGATTTTCACGTCATGAATAACTACCATCAAATCGAACAATAATGATCCAGACAGAAGTTAAGCATCCACAAAATAAGCTCAGGCTAACTTTACGCATTGAATGAAAATCATCCATTCAAAGAAAGTATGAGCAAAAGTTTCACCATAAATCAATACTTATCAAACCTTGCATTCATCTAACATGAAATAAAATCTAAACTATGATGAGGGATAAGAACCATAACAACTCCAAAATAAGAGAAGTAATCACCATCAGGGCAATGCATGCATTACTTATTACTTTGGCAGTCTTACAACAATTGCTTATCTCAACATGTTTTGCAACATGCTCCCATGCTTTACAAATGAGGGGGTGAGCTCAATTTATAGGCTCCCCAATTACAATTCAATGGCCAAGATTCATTCAGGATCAACGGCCGAGATTATAGAATAAAACCCTAATTAGGGTTTTTCACAACTAACTACTCCTCGACCAATGAGAAAATTACATTCGAGGACACTTGTCCTTTTTGCTAAATATGAACCAACAAATAAAATAGAAAGTTGTTGCATGTTGATTTGGAATGATTTGATTGGTTGGAAGATGACGAGGCGCCACCTCAACGTTCTAGATGTCTTCCTTGATCACTTTGGTCTTGTTCCTTAGAATATTTTCCTTGCCGATGACTTTATCCTTTGTGCTTTGATCTTGGATGACTTTGGCTTCTTCTTCTCACCTCGCCTTGGAGCACCTGTTTAGACTTGAAGTTATTAAGTCTTTCTTTCCGGATTGCTTTGGAATTCCTTCACGTGCCTTTGAATTTGGAGAGGAACTCCCTTGTGCTTTCGCTGTAATGAAGGAAATTGGAACTTTCTTAGTGGAGAATTTCCCATACTTAGCCAAATTTTGGCTACTTTGTAATACCTTCAAGATTTTGGCCATTTTTGTGCTCAAATAAACTTCGCTGGTCGATTTGTCTTCAATTTTGAATTTGGCTTGCCTAAGTTGGATGTACTTGACGATGTGCCTGTCGTTGTCTTCATGATGCCAAATTTTTGGCGGACTTCCCGTTGGTCTTGCGATGTGCAAGGGTGGACTCCCCAAGTACTCTTTCATCTCCCTTCAAGTCGGACTTTGCACTTTCTTTGCCATTTTCCTCTTTGAAGATTCGCCTTGTGTAGTCATCCGCCTGCAAGAAACGAAATAAATAAATTTAGATTTTCTCTCTCCTAATTTCATTTTCAGGCTTTTAATTTTCTCCAAAATGGCTAATTTATTTGATTTTATCTTTTAGATTTAACCATGGCAAAAATTATTCATTAATCCCAATGTTGGATGAAGATTTTCATTTTCTCTCTCCTGAAATCTGGCCTCGTGCTGAATTTTTTAACACTCTCTCTCCTGATATCAAAGTGAATTTTGCTTCGAATTTAAAGGCAAACTTCATACTCTCTTTGTCATTTTCATCTTGGCACGAGCATATTCCATATTTAACTCTTCATTTCTATCTCCCGAAATCAGACTTCAAATTGTTTGCCATACTCTCTCTCTACAAGTCGGACTTGGTGAACCTTTTTCCACGGCGGACTTTGAGAGTCTTTTTCCATCTATCTTCAAATGTTGGAGGACTTCATGTCAAATTCTCCGTGGACCTCTTATCAAGTATTCCATATGGCAAAGATGATTTTCTTTTGGTTATCTCTTTGGGGTGTCGAAAATTAAATAATTAAAATAATTATTTTATGTGTTGTTTTCAACCCCTTCATTTTTATGGCAAATTATTATTTTGTCTAAGGCAATTTTGATTTTCGAAATTTTTCTTGCCAATGCCTTAGGCGAATTTTCTTTTCTTCCAATTTACTTTGCCATAACTTCTATCGTCCAAAATTATTTTGCCATAATTTCTTTCGTCCAAAATTATTTTCCGTAACTTTCTTGCCGTCCATTTTATTTGGCCATAATTTTCTTGCCGTCCAATTTTATTTGGCCACAATTTTCTTGCCGTCCAATTTTATTTGGCCATAATTTTCTTGCCGTCCGATTTTATTTGGCCATAATTTTCTCTCCGTCCAATTTTATTTGGCCATAATTTTCTATCGTCCAAAATTATTTCGCCTTAACTCCTTTCGTCCAAAAATTATTTTCCGTAACTTCAATCGTCCAAAATTATTTTGCCGTAAGTTTCAATCGTCCAAAATTATTTCGCCGTAACTTCAATCGTCCAAAATTATTTTGCCGTAAGTTTCAATCGTCCAAAATTATTTCGCCGTAAGTTTCAATCGTCCAAAGTCTCTAGCAAAATTTATTTCATCTTCCTAGAACGTTTGGCATGATTTTCCTTAGACATTTTAATGTTTGGACTTAGGCGAATTTTCCTTCTTTTTAAGCATGGCGAAATTTTAAAGTGTCAAGCATGTATTTTTAATTTCTCAAACATTTATACTTAGGCAAAAAATTTCCAATTTTCACACTTCCCTAGACATGGCAGACTTCCTCATTAGTTTAGCCATTCAACTTTTGTTCAAGGCTGACTTTCATTTGTCTTAGGCCATTCAATTTTTCCTTGGCTATGCCTTAGCCATTTCATCTTTTGTCTTGGGGCAGACTTTAGCACTTAGCTTGCCATTTTCCACTTGACTTAGGGCGGACTTTAGCACTTAGCTTGCCATTTTCCTTTTTAGCTCAAGGCGGACTTTACTCATTTTTATGCCATCCAACACATGGACATGGGCGGACTTGCTCACTTGGATAGCCATTGGAGGCAGACTTCATTTATTTGCTTGCCATCTAACATTTTAACATGGACGGACTTTGCTCATTTGCATGCCACTTAACCTTATGCCTAAGGCGGACTTCCTTCATCTTCAAGCCATTCAACTTTTACCCAAGGCGGACTTCACCTCTTGGCATGCCATTCAAGGCGGACTTGGGCTTGTGGCTTGCCATCTCCTCTTGAGCTCAAGGCGGACTTCATCAGATTTGTTGCCATCTTCTATCTTGCTAAGGGCGGACTTACTAGGATGGCTTGCCATTTCCTTATACTGCTGAAGGCGGAGTTTCTTCATTGTCAGGCCATTTCCATTGTCTGGCTGAAGCTTGTTGGCATTAATTTTCTCTTTCTCCTTGCTGGTTGGACCTCCATGATTCCAAACTTAGGCGAATTTCCATGATTACTCAGATTTTATCCATGATCTGCTCAGATTTCTTGATGAATTTCCAGATTTTTCACCAATTCGTTGACTGATTTATCATTTTATTTACCATTTTTCTGTGCTTTTCCAGAATTCTCTGTGATTTTTACCAGATTTCTTATCATTTTCCAGAATTTCACCATGAATTCAAAAATTTTCAAATCCATTTTCTGAGAGTTTCATTGATCTTTTCGAACTTCTGAGTGGATTTTCGAAACTCGAGACTTTTCCAAATATAGAAACTTTCTAAAAATAGAAATTTTCCAAAAATAGCAACTTTCCAAAAATAGACCCTAAAAAATAGGAATCTTAGAATCGCTCAAAAGTGCCAAAAAAGTAGGTCCTAAAAAATAGGGGGCCAGAGTGAAAAAACCCTAAAAACTGGGAGGTGTCGGAATTGACTGAAATGACAGTCGATCTTCGTCTCCCAGGCCTCCTAAGCATGATGGCGACGTTTGCACAATGATCCAGGCTAAAATTTATTTGCTTGACTCGGGTGACCATTCAAAATTCAGACTCCTCATTGCGAAAAGACTGGTGATAAGCAGTTGTGACGCCAAGGCAAAAAGCAAAAAAAAAAAAACAAAGGGTCCCCATTTGCAATGGGGCGATGTGTGAAAAGGTCACAACAACCCCCAGTAGTTTGCTTTTTAGGGTTTTGCTTTAGCATTACAATTTCATAAGTTCATTGTTTTGAGAGTTTGGAGTTAGAGTTTTGAGGAATCACCCGAGCCAAGTAGAGAATTAAAGCCCAGAATAGTGCATAGACACCGTCAAAGTGCTCAAAAGGTCCAGAGGACGAAGAACCCCATTGCTTTAAGTCAATTCTGACACTTACTATTTTTAGGGATTCAGCTTTTTTGCTTTTTACTTTTTCTATTTTTGGCACTTTGGGACCAATCCGGGATTTACTATTTTTAGAAATTTTTCTTTTTCCTTTTTTTCTATTTTTAGTAATTTCTATTTTTAGAAAGTTGACCTAGGGTTGGGTCCCACAGGGCATGGTGTCAACGTTTTTATCTTCAGAATGAAAGTTTTGCACCTCCGATAGTAAAAAGCAAAAGAAAGAGAAAAATGAGAGTTTCGTTCCAGAAGATCCAGATAAAAGCAAGAAATTTGTCTAAGCATCAAGCATGGCAAGCCAACCTTCAAGTTTTTCCAAGGTAGAAATGGCATGGAAATCATAAAGTCCGCCATGGAAATGGCAAGACAAGAGCAAAGTCCACCCAAGAGGAGTTGTCACAAGCTAAGCCAAGTCCGCCCAGCTCAAAGCATACATGGCATAAAGTTGGTAAAGTCTGCCCTTGGCTTGAATGATGCTTGTCCAAGCACAAGCAAAGTCCGCCCTAGGCCAAGGAAACAATGTCAAGCACTTGATGAAGTCCGCCCATGCACTTGTCCAATCTAGTTCAAAGTCCGACCAACCTTGGCAAAGCACAAGTAAAGTCCACCTAGAAGAGGAAGGAGAGATGGCAAGACACAAGTGAAGTCCGCCCATGCTTGTCCAAGAGGAGCTAAAGTCCGCCCAAGCCTAAAGAGAGATGGCAAGACAAAGCTAAAGTCTGCCCAGCCAAGAAGAGGAAAGAAAAACTCATAAAATTGGCTAAGTATCGATACCTTGGGAGAGAAAACTCATAAAATTGGCTAAGTATTGATACCTTGGGAGAGAAAACTCATAAAATTGGCTAAGTATTGACACCTTGGAGAATAAAATTTCAAAATATGGTTAAGTGTCAAAGGAGTAATGGCAAGCACATGTTGAAGTCCGCCTAGACACCAAGGTAAAGATGGCAAGACACAATTGAAATCCGCCAAGAAGTGTCCAAGACAAGATGAAGTCCGCCCCAAGCTTGAGATAAGATGTCAAGAGCAATGAGAAGTCCGCCCAGCTCAAGGTAGAAGTTGGTATGATTAAGGTGAAGTCCACCCTAGCCAAGAAGTGGCAAAGAACAAGTGAAGTCCACCCACACATAAATATGTCCAAACAAGCCTCAAGTCTGCCATGAAGCTAAGTGGGTAAAATTCACCAAGGGGATGGCCATGGATAAATCAAAATTTTGCCATAATTAAAAGACTTGAAAGGGTTGGAAAGTTGGAAAAATAAAAAACACTTAGAATATTTTTTTTTAATGCTTTTCCAAGGAAATTTTAAATATCCAACACTTAGAAAATTTCAAGGAAATCTAAAGAGATTCTTGCCAACTCGCTCAAGAAAATCTAGGATAATTGGCTAAGGATGGCGCCATAAAGATGAATTTGCAATGGTGGATAAAAAGAAAGCAAGTCCAAGTTCGATGAACCTAAGAAAATGTTACACCCCGATTGTATAGCTACTATTGCATAGGGCAATGAATTGTAATGATTGAATCATTTAAGATGAATAAAACATGTTGTTCTCGCTATCAAATGAATGTGTCTTATTTAAATGATTGTCTCATTTGACTAATACTTCTATTGATGTAATTCTTGATTAATGATGCATGTAAAGTTATGGAATAATGTTTATTCTAACTTTTGAGATGTTTTATGTATACTGCCTTGTTGTGAGCATATGACTTCCGTTGTCGTGTCATGGTGTGCAGGTAAGAGGAACATTCCTCCAGGCAGAGGAGAAATATCACTCGGGGAGGAGCTTGGTCGGGTAAACAGTAACGAGAACCATTTGAGCATACACACATGTCCCTTGGACTGAGTAAGCTAAGTTAGTTTGTTGAGTTATGGGCAAGTCATCCGTAGGCTTGTATGTTGACATTAGGAGTCTTATCTACTTCTGAATGCATGTATAAGTGATGCTTATCTATCTATCAGTTTATGATATTACATTACTAGTTAGGAGGTGGGCATGTATACGTGTATATAGTATATACACATATCCATAGGTATATTCATGTCGATACAAACGTATGAGGGCAAATGGATATGCTCGTACGAGTACATCGATATAATATACTTATGTATAGGTGTACATAGAGGAAATTCTACAAACGTATATACACGTATATATACCCACAACCAACCTGATATATATGGATATTAATAATATTATTTTAATATTGCCTTGGAATTTACATATACACGTATATATATATACATAGATATGTATATTGAAAGTATGTTGACTGGCTCGCAATATACTTATTTAACAAATTAAATATGTAAATGTGTATATATTTATATATGTAAAAGTATATATATATTATAGTTTTTACCAAAATATATATATGTATATATAAACATATTTAAATTGTAAAATTTAAATATATATATACATACATATTTATTAAAGTAAAATAAAACTATAGTATAAATATATAATTATATAATTAAATATATATATATATGTTTATAATTTAAATTTTTTGATTTAAATAAGAGATCGATACATCTCATGGTAATGAAAGACTTTATTTTTAAATCAATGTTAAATATTTCTTGAGAACTATAGGAAACCGATTAAATCAAAGTGATGACATATTAAGTCCTTTATTTTTAAATCGAACCTCTTTGGCAAATCACGCCAAAGTGAAATATTTCTTTGGGAACTTTGTGAAAACTTTGGAAGAGGAAATAAAAAGAAATGAATGAAATTGTCATGAGAAGCAACACGCACGACCTGGAGAACTCACGCCATGACCAGATCAAAAGAAATCTTTTTAGCTGGGTATTTGGCAATCGAACCCTGTAAATTGGCAACATGGATTGCAGGCGACCTTGACCATTTCCTTTGTGTTGATTCATCAAAACGAATTGCTAAATATCTGCGCCAAAGGAGAGGGACGCCTGTAGGTGTCATGATTCTGAATTTTACTTGTGCAATGTGGAATCATTCTTCGATTGCTGTCACAAAAAGAGGTCGACTCACCTCTAGAATCCGCCACATTTTATATTTGAATCATTCAAAACCTTGTCCGGCATTTTACATGCCATTAAAGGAGGAAAATGGTTGAGCAGGGGCTTTATATAAAGCCGCCCCGCTCACTCTTTATCATCACTTTTCATAATCCGAGTTTATGCTTTTTTTGGAGAGCAATTCATATTTAAAAACATGAATTTGCTAAAATAATCGAATTCTTCAACTTTATAAGAAGTTGGACTTGTCACTTTCAAATCATTCTTTCAAAGATCGATTGTGAGAAGATTTTAACTCTCAAAGTTGTGAAAGATAATATTTTGAAGGGAGATTTTTATTTTTTTTTAGATAAAGTAAATTTTTGAAGAGAGCAAAGAATGAAGTAAATTTTTGAGTTGAAGGATCAAATTTCTAAAGGATAGGCGTGCTTTTTCTGAGCTAAAGATAGAATTTAAGGCAGAATTACCGTCAAAGCGTATAATTTCAAAGATTTAACATCTAAGTTTGACGGATTCTTTATTCTTCTTCTGTCTATTCTGGCAAAATTTGCCAAAAAACCTTAGTCGAATTCTCCCACTTTCAGTCTGATTTTTCACAGAATCTAACTTTTCAACAGGCTGAAAGTGAAAATTTAGAGCAAAGGTCCAAGAAAATCATAATTTAAAATCTTAAAATTAATATATTTTCTTCATGTTTCTTGCAGGTTGATGACCACCAGAGGAGAACCTTCGAGAAAGGCCCAGATGAAATTCGCCAACAAAGGACTGCATCTAGAATCAAAAATCAACTCCAAGTGGAAGAATGTTACAGACACCAACCTTGGACATGTAGATTTCAAAGATTTCAAGAAGAGAATGTAGGGGCAAGATGGATTCCTGCCAACACCTATTGCTCGCCGGATGATGCGGAATGGCATTGTCCAAGCAACTAGATTTCCACCGGCTATGGAGTGTGCTAAATTGATGGTAGAATGCGCCATACACTACAACGCTCAAGAGAGGTAAATTGTTGCGCTAGATGGAAGAATATTAGCTCATCTCAAAGAGTTAGCCATTCAAGAGGCTTTCAGCATACCAAGTTATAACCGGACTTCATACAAGACCAAAGAAGATGCAAGAAGACTTTATGAAGACCGGATGGATCTTTGTGCAACGAATATCAATAAGGCGTGGTTAGAGAAGCCAGGGCCTTCCATTAAGAAAATGCCAAAGAAATTGCTTCAAACTGACTTCAAGGAAGAGTACGGAGATATCATTTTGCTATTGAACAGAGTAATGGGCAGCCCTCAAGGTGCGTCATTTGAGACATGGATGTATTACTTTATTGATGAGATCACTTCGGGCGTCAAGATGTTCAATTGGTCACGGATGATCAGTGACAATCTCCATGAGCAGTTAATAAATTTGGAAAGGACAAAGTCTTTCTACATGAGTTCTTACATTGCCTACCTATTGGCTAGGACTTACAGATATACAGGTTTGATCTGCAGAAGCATAGTAGGCAATGGTGAAAATGAATTCAAGTCTTGTGATTGTTATCCCCAGTTGGAGCTCTACGAAAAATCCCACTTCAGGAGAGCGAATGATGCCTTCCTGATGTACATCACTAGGAATTTGCGACGAGGAACGCATAAAAGGCTTACTCATGAGGCCAAGAGCCTAATCATAAGTACGGATCCTAGTTTATCCAGTTTCCAAGGTTCACCTACATAAGAGTTCAGGGATTCACCGGATGTCCTTACAAACTTCCGATCTATCCTACTAACAGAATGGTCTTGCTCGAAGTCCTCAGGCAGTTGGAAACATACCAAGGCCTCCAAAGATCAAAGCAAAAGGCTGCCATCACCTTTCCATTCTTCATTGGGAATATGCTGGAGTCTTGTCCATCAGCACAGGCAGCCGAAAGTGCCAGGTTGGAGATGCAATGGTACCCATTCACATCTTACCGGTCCAGGGCTGATTTCGACCCTCACCACCACATTGGGACCGTGAATGGAAGGAAATACAGACATAAGGTAGACCTGGAGGATTTTTGGGCAAATGTTGCAGATGAATATGACGTTAGGAAAAGACTATAGTCCAAATTGTCAGTGAACCTTGTTGGCGTAACAACTAACACCTCTGGAGTAAGAGTTGCTACAAACAGCCTATGTACACTACGCAATGAGTGCTCTTCAAATTAGGAGGGGAAGCTCCCTCGTTGTGCTTTACAAAAATACCTGCAAAGGGAAATAAACTAAACTTATTCCTGTCTTTTTTGTTTCAGCTGTAGAGGTACAAGGCTTTCTTGAAAACTATATACGTTGCAGCTGAGAATTTTCTCTGGTTTCGCAAATTCACTAACTACAACTAAACATAATAACTTAAATTCTATCCAATTCCCTCAAGAAAACAGAGCATGAGAGAACGGAGCAAGGTTTTGACTATCTGACGATAAACGAATTCAGATTCTCTACATGAAGGCAAGGTGGCGCAACTATTATCACAATCTGAACAAGTCTATTAGGCACTAAACAGATTTAAGAATTTACTATGACAATCTTATGAAACCCTATGTGGCATAACACTTGATTATAATAGTAAAGACTCCACAAACAGATTTATCATCATAATCTTATGAAACCCTATGTGGCATAACACTTGATCATAACGGTAAAAGTTCACAAAACAGATTTATCATCACAATTGCATGAAACCCTATGTGGCATAACAATTGATCGTAATGATAAAGATGCACAAAACAGATTTATCTAAACTATGGAAAGAATCTACTATCACAATCGCATGAAACCCTATGTGGCATAACAATTAACTGTAATAGCAAAGACGCATGAACAAATACCAAAAGAGCAATATTGAGGGCAAGGTAGGCGCAGCATATATTTCTCTCTCAAGCAAAAGTTAATTACAAATGAGCAAAGCTCTTATTTATATACATCAAGGTGTAGGGAACCCTAAAATCACCTTGTGTTAACTACAGTCTCGCAAATGCATGCGAGATTAATTATTAAACCCTAATGAAGTAAACTATACAGTTAACTGGAAAGCTACCATCAGTTAACCGGTACAAATAACCTAAATGGACCATGTGCAAGCATGCACATCCTTATTTAAAGCAAAGTTAACTGGACACTACCTTCAGTTAACTGGAAACACTAACCCTAACTCCTGTGTTGATAACTTCAAGGATGAGATAAGCATGTGTTAAGTCAGCAAGTAAACTCAAGACTGAAAGTCGAGTTAACTGCTGTTCAGGACTCAACCCTTGAAATTAACTGCAGGTTCCAACTGGCAGATCACTCCATGTCAACTCGGTCTAACACTTCGACCAAGAACTCATCGATCTCTCTGTCATCTGGCACTTTAACGTTGCTCAAAACAACAGTTTGTTTCTTTAGCTCTCTGCCACTTTCCGTAATTGTGTGCATACCATCTTTACATTCTTCAGTCGCCTTTCTGAAACTGGCTGCAATCACTGAAATATTCTGTAATTTAGGCGCCATAGGTTCACCTTCAAGGCTGTCACGAATCAGCTTCTCCAACTCTGCTTGAACTTTATCCAATTCAACATACGTGCCATCTTCGAGAAGATAATGACACGGAATCTGAACGACGAAACCGTTGACAAGTGCAAGTACTCCAACCACATCATCCTTGAGTGAAAACAACTTAGTAGAGACCTTCTCACATATTTCCATTCTGAGAAGGTGCTGCTCTCTCCAAGTAAAGACTTTCTCCTGATCCTCATCAATCTCCAAGGCATCGTATGCAACTGACAACTGAGATACCAGAACACGATCTTTCGCCAAATTCTCTGCAACCGCAATCTCAAGTGACTGAACACCCTGACGGAGTTTATGTGCATCACTCCTTAACTGATACAAATCTGCAAGAAGACGCCGACCAGCAGCAACTAAACTATCAATCCAGTTGTCCAAGAGTCTTCCATGACTAACTAACTGATCCAGTCTTCGTTGTTCTGCAGGTGTACTCTGAGGAAGAACAGATGCTCTACTCGGATTTCCGTGAACAAGATCAGAAATGTACTGGCGAAGTTGACTATTTTCAACCTTGAGTAAGGCTTTATCCTCTCCATCCTTCGTGATTCGCTCTTCAAGATTATTAGTGACAATCTTAAGAAGAGTAACATCTGTCTCTCGAGTGGTCCTGCCAAGATTAGCCTTAGTAAATGTAAAGTCACCAACTTTGACTTCATCTAAGCTTTTACCCTCTGGAGGAACGGCAACTTCAATAACAATCTCTGATTCTGGAATCTTCTCGATATGCACCTGTTTCTTGATCTTCTTGTTCGACCTTCTCTGATAAGGTTCACCGAACTCAGATAAATCAAGGTTGTACGAAGGTTCACGCCTCTGTCTTCCCAAAGATTTTTCGAGCCAACAAGACTGAACAATATTTTCAATTCTAGGAGAGACTGTCCCTGATGTATCAACCTGTGGTGGTTCAGTTGTCTCCGATCCTGCTTGAATTGGTGTCTCAGGTTCTGAATCTATGTCAATAGGCTGCATGTGAGGCGGACTAGGAGGTGAAACGTGAGGCTCGGCCTGAATGACTATCTCTATTGGAACCTCAGGAACATTCTCAATTTGTTTCTGCTTCCTCTTACCAGTAGCTCTTTTCCCCGTGTTTCCACTAAGTCTAACCCCTTCAGGAGGTATTATAATGGCTTTGACTCTGGGTCTTGCTCTAGAAGTATAAGGCAACAAAGAGAAATCCTTTGGCGGCTCTGCTACAGGAACTGACTTTCGCGTCCGTTTGCTCTCCAAGAACAACCTACTAGTCTTGATAACTGATCTGGAAACCTCTTCAATAGAAATATTCTCCTTAGCATACCAATCTGGTGAGCGAAGTGGCTGCCGAGCAACTTGATCCTTGACATATGAATTGAGAAGAACTTCTCCATCATCATCCGATAGACCATCAACATCTTCTGATAGGTAATCAGAGAGCTGACTGATAGTGAGTCTACAATAGTGACGACGACGAACCTCGAATTCATCTTCACAATTAGCCCAGAAATCCTCAAGTGCTGGCTTATGTGCAATCCCTCGCTCTAACCGATCTGCATAATGACCGAGAGGATCATAGGAACGCCTCTCAGTATAAGTCTTGAGTTTGAACCTTTCTATCTCAGTAGACATAAACCTGGCATCTGTTGCCGCATTGCATGTGAAAATTCCCAATGTGAATGGAAAATTAGCTGCAGTCTTATGACGACTACGAAGAAAGAAATGAACATGCTGCATCTGTCTGAGGAACTCCATGAAAATGAGATTATCTGAAGGGTACCTTGGTAACATCAGGGGCTCTCCAACATATCCATAAACCCGGATGTATGTGAAAGTAGGGAACTGGATAAACCAATCCGCCCAAGTCTCCATTGCTGATTTGGCCTCGGCAGAAATACGAATGTGCATTTCATCATCAAGATCTCTAACGGTTCTCATGGAAAAATGATCATTCACTGCTCGGAAGTCTTGCTCGGATTGAGAAAACTCCAACTGAGGATAATATTCATGAACACGTTGAACACCGAGAGTGCCATTAGTTTTCAGATGCCTGAAGCTACCTTGAAATGCAACCAAGTAAACCAAGTAGGATATCATATGAAACTCATGATACTTGAGAAAGTTAGCAATTTGCTGATGTAAGCAATCACTAATCAACATAGCCCAGTCAAAATGCTCTGTGTCATCAAGAATTCTGGTAATCAGGTAAAACATCCAAGAACGGAAAGTGCTAGCGTCTGATTGACCAGTAACTCGGTTGAGTAAAGTTATCAAAACAGCAACTTCCTCTTTGAATTCGCCACGACCAACCTTCTTAGGCATGTTAGTTTTCTGAACTGTCAGCCATTTCTGAGCTACCTTCCTCTGCGAACGTTGATGATCAGCATCCCATATCTTCTCACAAGCCTCCAGAACCACAGTAAAGTTATCTGAACGAGGAGGAATAGCAAAACATTTTTCTATGTCCTTCGGTTTGAGACTGCAAACAACTCTCCCGTCAACTGATCTGATTTGTCATGAAGACGAGTCATAATGCTTAATGCAAGCAAGTACGAACTCAAGATCGAAAATAGTAACAGGAATAGATGCGCTGCCAGCAACCCAGAATGCTCAAGATTCCTCAACGAATTGCTGCTAACATTCTCCAAACTGCTCAGATTCACCACTGGATAAACATGATTCAGGTCCGTATCTGACGTTTTGATGAAATTATGTGTAAGAGCCGATTTGGCTTTGTAATCAATGAGATTGAACTGCATTTTGAAAATGGCGACTTTTGACTGTAAAGTCGAATATACTTGAAGAACTTTTTGAAAACCTCTAGACAAGGCTAAAAATAGCCTCTAACGAAAGAAATTTTCGAAGTTTTTCTGGAACATGGGTTTTGTGCACAACTGAATTCTGAACAAACCCAGATAGCTGAATTCTCGAAAAAATGTGTTTCAAGCCCACATGCAAAGAGATTTTCGGAAAAAAGCACAGAGCTTCAGAATGAAGACTACGGGGCATTTTCTCGAAAAAATCTAAGACGTGGGTCTTGCTGCAAATGCTGAAATATGAGAACCCAGATGATCAGATTCTGAATATGCGTTGAATTTCTTTGACATGTGAAGAAAGTACCTAAGGTGAGAAATAGAAGAAATAAGACAGAAGATAGAAAGTTTTGCTTGTCTGCTTCTGAAAAATCTGCCAACTTCTTCTCTGGAACTCGATGAAACCTGCATGCAAAGAGAAAATAAAATCTAGAATCGCCTTCCTCTGAACAATCTGAACTCGTTGCTATGAAGAACGCTGAATTCGGACACCTGTAACACCTTCAACTTGCTGGTCGCTCAAGAAGAATAAGAACTTCAGAGCTAAAGATGATGAAATAATGGACGCCATGGCCGAAATATATAGATTTTCATCTTTGAAATTCGCACAAAGCAAAGAATCCATGAAAAGTGCGCTTGGCTTCTGATTGGACCTCATTCCAGTTAACTGAAACTCAAATATGCTAATTAAAGCGCCATGCATTAGGGTTTGCCTTTCAAGTCTT
Source organism: Sequoia sempervirens (assembly GCA_007258455.2). NCBI lineage: Eukaryota > Viridiplantae > Streptophyta > Pinopsida > Cupressales > Cupressaceae > Sequoia > Sequoia sempervirens. The sequence continues at coordinate 137,796 of VDFB02359652.1, forward strand.
CAGTTAACAATTTCATGTGACTTTGACTTCAGTTAGCACTTCATATTAAGTTCGCCATCCTTCACATTTGCTTTAGATTCACAAACTTGAACTTGAGGCGACCCTTTTGATAACTAAAGTTAGCAATCTTGATTGAGATGAGAAATTCGCCATTTTCATGTAATAAACACTCTAAAAATAACTACCCTTTCATGACTTCAGTTAACATAGAATGAATGTGCCACTTCACCAATTTGTGCTAAAAATAGTGACCCTTTTGGAACTTGAGTTGTCATTCCTTAGAAAGTGCGTAGCTTCACTAACTTATGTTTCATCATTCAAACCTAAATATGGCGACCTCTTTTGATAAGTTCAGTTAACACAAAAATGCGCCATACTTCACAAATTAATGCTTCATCACTCATGCCGTCCCTTTTAGAACTTCAGTTGACACTCAATGAAGCGCCATCTTCACTAAAACTTCACAATTGCAACCAAATTCGCCATGCATGTGAACTCCAGTTTTCATTCACTGATAATCTTCAGTTAAGTCGACATGCAACCAAGTTAACTCAACATGCAAGATAGTTAACTGAACATGCAAACTAGTTAACTCGACATGCGAACTGAAAGATCACTCCACATGCCAATATTTGAACTGAAAATGACAACCCAGAAAACGTTTAGTCTAACTGCAGTCAGAACTCCAGTTAAGGCATCCATTCAACTCACTTTCGAAAATTCAACTTTGAACTCTCAAGCGAATTCCAGACTTAGCCAAATTTCATAAAAATTTAAGCTAAAACCTCTGCCGGGACCTCTGTTCATCCTCTGACACTGGTTGACTGACTTCTTCGATTAGCTGGCTGATAGGTGCATTGCAAAGCTGAGTAAAAACTGATCAAAAGATATCTTGAGACTACCGACCATAAAACTGACATCTAAAGGCTCAAAAATCCAAGCGCCTTTTTCAAAAGCTGCTCTCTTCCTCAGACTTAGTCAAATTTTGACTTTTGCATTTCGTACGAAGGGAAATATAAATCCTTCATAACTTTCTTTTTATCAACTTTCAGGACTGGATCTCAGGTTCACTGCGGAGCTGACTTCATTCCGGACGACAGCTGCAAAGGCACATTTCCCCAGAAAACATCATCTGGGGGGTGAAAAACAAGGGCGCCTTTTTGAGAAACTGCTCTTTTCATTCCAGACTTAGCCATTTCTGGAACTGGCTAGAATATCACAAAAACTCCGACTACAAGCTGCTGAGTCATCCTCTGAACTGACGGAGACAGGCAACAGAAAGTTGAGCGTAACACGGACATATTGAATATCTGAAACAATCAAAAAGAAAGCATTAAAGCCCTGAAAAGCTTAGGCGCCTTTCTCAAAATGTGCTCTTTTGCTTTTTCCTCTGATATTCTGACTAAGATTTGACCCTACGTTCGACCTCAGGTTCAGGCACTTCAGCAACTCAGATTCACCCACTGACGGATGCGTCGCGAAGCTCGAACAAAAGTGAGACAAACATCTTGGGTGGCATTTAGCCAAAAACCTTCATTTGGCACCTCAAAAAGATGGGTGCCATTTCCAAAAGCTGCGCTTTTTACCAATGTTAGTCAATTTTCACTTTCGCCTTGTTTTGCGCTGTATCCACCACAACTTGCTCGAAACAGGTCCGTTTGACAGGCTTGATAGCTCACTGCGAAGCTGACGTGATGCCGGACAAATGTCTGCTGGAGGTGACAAACCCTAAAAACAAGATCTGGCCCCTAAAAGATAGGGCGCCCATTTGAAAATGTGCCCCCCTCTCTAGAGAGAAAATTTTGATGATTTCCGTTCAAATTTTCATTTTTCTCAAATCTCTTCAGTAACAGACTGACATGACACTGACACCAACTCCATATTTGAAAAACCCCAAAAACGACCTTCTAACATCACTTTAACAGGATTAAAACTCAATTAAGCAAAATGCCTTAGTGAAGCAAAAATTTTGGTTTTGGGTACAACAAACCTGATCAGAACAACTGAGCTTTTCCGTGTGCCTGATTAGCTAGAAGATGATGGAGAATATGTCCAGCCAGACTTTGATGAGAATCGGCCTCTTCCTCCTGTGAAATGATCAGAACCCGAGCTTGTAGAATTAACCACCATGATGCGGCCAGTCGTCAAATATTCACAATGGTGGGTGGATCAACAAATCCAAGAGCTAAGGCGAAGGAATGTGACTCTTGTTGGCGTTTAAATTCGCACCTCTGGACTGCGTATTTGAAACGGACAGCTATGCACAGATAAACTGCTCTTCAAATTAGGAGGGGAAGCTCCCTCTTGCTGATGGTGTTGAAAGAAAGTAAACTAAAACTAAGTTGCCTATCTTTTTGATCAGCTTAGAGCACAAGGTTTATAAAACACAAACGCTGCAGCTGAGATATTCTAATATAATAAGTTCAACTACGACTAACTTAAACTAAAGACTTTCCTAACCTCTCAAGTAATAGCAGAGCAAGAGAACTTAGAAATTAACAAGGTAGATCTTCTAACAAAATACTTCAATAAACTCTATTCCAACAAACATCTACACACTTCAATGTAAGCTGAAATCTAGATCATTAAAGTAGAACATAAATAACGGAAATCTGAGATTTCCGACCAAGGCAAAGGAGGCTCATGATTTTATTACTCAAATCTTTGGAACAGAACTCCCTTCTAACATGCCTGGAACAAGAAGTTGCAGCTAAAGAGGCTTGCAATCTTGCTCTTACACAATAGAAAACAGCAATCACACTAACTCCTTGTTGGCTAAAGAGGCTCAACAATTTGCTTATCACAACACAATTGAACAATACTTGAGCAACAAATAGAAGGCACAATAGGCTCAGCGTTTTGTTCTCACTAGCACGGTTAAAAAAAACTAAATGAGCAAAGGCTCTTATTTATAGAGAAGGAGTAGGGAACCCTAAAATCTCCTTGCTTTCACAATCTAGGGCTTGCTCAAGCAAGCAAGCTTTATTACTAAATCTAGAAAGAAGATAACATCTAAAACCCTAGAAAGCAGAAAAAGCGGGAAATGCCAACTATTACATCTTATCTTCTTTCTATCCTCAAAGAATGGATAAGGATCATTCCAAGAATAGAAAGAAAGCGGGAAAGAAAGCTTCTAGAAGAAAGCTGCTTTAAAGCTCGATCACATCCACTAGGAAATTAGAAACTGTGTCCCGGTTCGGTGCATCTATACCATCAACAGCAAAGCACCGCTTTTCAAGAATATCTTCAGCATCTGCAATAGACCTTAGGAAATCTTCGACCTCATTGGCCGCTTTCTCAAACTTTGCTAACATCATGGAAGTGTGACTTGGCAGAGTCTTATGTTTTTCTCTTATTCACTTCTATGCAATCTTTTTACTGTATTTGTCTTTATGAATATTCCATATCCTTTCACATTCACCCTTTGAGAGAGTAACGCTTTCAAGCCATGGGGGAATGGAAAAACACTTCTCGATCATATCAGGCTTTAGACTGCAAACCAATCTGCCATCTGCTGACTAGATCTCCCTAGTAGCCGGGTTGTAATGCTTAACACAAGCGATTACAAACTCAAGACTCAGAACTGATATAGAATTGACGCTGCTGCGAGGAGTCCAGAATGTCCCAGGTTCTTGATTGAAGTGTTGCCTGCTCTCTCCAAGGCGTGTATATCGAACACCGGCTTGATATGATGCAAGTCTGTCTCAGCCGTTTTGATGTAATCGTGATAGAGAGCTGATTCAGTCTTGAAAACATTGAGAGTGTACTCCATTTCGGAAAACTTGAAGAATGACTGTAAACTCGCCTAGGTTCAGACAAGTCTTGAGCAATTTCTATTTTTAGAATGCTGATTTTTGTGCTCCAACGGACAGATTTTTTGAGAAATTTTCTGAGATATGGGTTTTCTTCAGAATTCTGATGCAAGACAACCCAGCTCGTCCGTTTTTGAAAATTTTGAATTTTGCCTGAAAAAACAGCAAACCCTAATTTCTTCATTTTTTCCCGAATAAAAGCTGGCACCTGGGTTTTGTTCAGAACAAGATTAGGAATGGACCCAGTTGATTAGATTTGCAAAACCCTGACGATTGATCAAAAAAGCAGCCAACCCTCGGTTTTGAAATTTTCTTGAAAAAAAAGCTGTGATATGGGTTTTCTTCAGAAGACTGATTGGAAAGGACCCAGATGATTGAAATTTGAAAGCACTGAGGTTTTCACTAACATGCAAAATAAAAGCACTTGCTGCAACTTGATGAAGTTCTTGAAAAATTCTTTAGAAGATTGAGACAAAAAGACCCAGATGACTGAAAAATGGAACGCCTTGGCCTTCTCCTTGAAAAATTCAATCTTCTGGATGACAAAGCTTGAAAAAGCAAGGGTTTATGCTTGCTGGTCTGAAAAATCTGATATAAAACCAGCAACTATGAATTCTTGAATCACAAAAATTCTTCAAACTTGCTGCTCCAACTTTCTCCTCTGGATGCTCCCTGCAAAAATAATGAAAAATACATTGAAAAGAGGTGTTAAATAGACTTTAGGGCTTGATTTAGGTTTTGCTTTCATTTTGCTTTTATTTTCAAAACCCTAAATCTCAACTCAATGCATTTGGACGCCATCCTTCTCCTTGCAATTTTGAAAATTTTGAAAATCTTGAAATTTTCTCTGAGGCATGAGGAGTTGGGCGCCCTTCTTCACCAGGGGCGCCCACTTTATCCAGTGTTAGCCAAAATTTTGGCATTTTCAACTTTTCTTCATTTTGACATGCTACTTCGCCTTTGATTTCCCATTGGTAGATTGACCCGACAAGCAAGCTGAAGGTTTCACGGCGAAGCTTGACTGATTCTGAGAAAGATGTTCTGGTGGCACCTCTGGCAAAATCCTTTATATCGACCTCCGAAATCATAAGTGCCTTTTCCTTCTAGGGGCCCCCATTTTGTCCAGAGTTAGCCATTTTCATGACCTTCAAATTTCTTCATTAGCTTCTCTTCTACAGATGATCTCTTTGAATCTGGAGCTCCGGGCATCGGATCAACTGACTGTTATGCTCATCGCGAAGCTGACGAAATATGAAGAGGGGTCTTCTGGGATGAACTTCTTCAAATAATGAATTTAAGGCCCTCAAAAGTTTGGGCGCCCATTTTGGCTAGGGGCGCCCACTTTCACCAGACTTAGTTTATTTCTGATTTTTCTGTGTTTGCTTCAGAAACTTCGTTCTCAGCCTTTGTCGGACCCCCTGTTCAGCTCCTCGTATCTGGTGACTGCGGACTCCAATTGACGTGCTGAATGTCTTGTTGGAAAGCTGAATCAATCGTGAAGAGATTTCGTTAGATACTCGTCTGCAGATTCATCTATTAGGGCCCTTGAAAACTTGGGCGCCCTTCTTCACCAGGGGCGCCCACTTTGCTAACACTTAGTCAAATTTTGATATTTTTCAAATTCTTCTCGTTCTGACTTCAGTTTGGATACCCCAATTCGGTGTCGAATTCCGGATGACTGAGTAATCTGATAACTGTACCGTTGAATTCGTCGCGGAGCTGACAGAGAATAGAACAAGTTTGACTAGGGGTTTGAAACCCTAGTTTTGACATCTGATGCTCCAAAAAGATGGGCGCCCTTCCTTCACTGGGGCGCCCATGTCTGGCAATGTTAGAAAATTTTCATCATTTTTTCATCTTCTCCCTCGTTCTTTGCGCATGTTCATCATCTTGCCTTTTGCTGAAAGTTTGAATGCTGAAACTGTCGCCTGGCAGCCGACTAACCTCCATTGATAACCTCGAAGCTCCTGATATGCTTCTGAAAAAGCAGAATAGACCCAGTAGGGAAAAACTGATCTTTTTAAGATTCTGACTGCACCAGCCTGATATGGACGTGTTTTGAGCCAATCAAAATCAGTTCGGACCCTATCGGACCAACTTTCTATTTTTAAAAAGTTTTGCCAGTATCCATTTCTTAAGAAACCCAGAAAAACCCAAAAAACGTTAAGAGGTCGAAGACTTGGACAATTAAGTCGCTTCCATCAAGGCGAGGTTGGAAAAGGAAGTGGCAAAGAAACGAGAATATAAGAAGGAGATTGAATGCCTGAAAGAATACATTCAACACTTAACCAAACCTCTTGATCAGGCTGACCCAGTAGTTCCTCCACTTTTGAACTCTTCACAAGAAACAATCAAAAATTCTGAAGAAGAGATGGTCACGGCTAAAGAAAATAAGGAGTGGATAGCAGGCACGAGCAGAGAAGAGGCTACATTCGTGGAAAGATTGATGTTGGCTTATGGACAAACATCCTCTTTGCTTTCAAGGATTGGAGTTTTGGCAGAAGCATGGGACAGCCTTTAAGATATTCAAGACAGAATCATCCCATGCCTTAGAGTGCTAAAAGGAGTTCTCAAGCAGGAACTAATTGATGGAAAAGTTATTGCAGCAGGTGCTGCATATGATTTCAATAGCTGGTATTGGGCATTGATTGTGCGGAGAGAAGTCTTGGAGAAGGTGAAGGAAGATGGTGTTAGAGCTAAAGAGCAGACGAGGGAAATTCAGAATAAGATTGTACTTGTGGCTACAGATGTGCTTGAGAGGGATATTGTCCGAGAGAATGATATGCAGCTTGAAAATATCAAGCTCAGAATCCAGGAAACTTTCTTCGCCACCACTGGGCCAATCTTGAAACAAAATTTGACTAAGGCATCAAACTTCTTGTCCATCCGGGATGCCTTCCTACGACAAGAATCAGAGTGGGAGATTGCTTTCGCCAAGTGTGCAGATGATTTGGACATGTTGGAATTCAAGGTCAACATGCTGCCACATGTCACAATGGAAGAGGTCAGCATAATAATGTCTAGATTCATTGAATACACAACCACTCAGAAGGATAAGGATGCGCCTCCTAGGAGATAGCTCCTTATGCCACTTGTCTTTCATCCACTGGTTATTAATGATTGTTTTGGGAAACCCTAATTAGGGTTGATTTGTTTTAATCTCGGTCATTGATCTCAGATTGATCTTGGCCATTCATATGTTTTCAAAAACTCTATATAAACTCTCATTCTCTCATTTTCATTTGGTGAAGAGAGTGTTATGAAATTGTTGCGTATAGCTACTTTGGATAATAAAAGTTCATATGCATGATTTGCTTTGAGTCCTTATTGTCAAGTGGTTGCATGGTTGCATATCTCCAACAATAGAATAGATTTAGTATAGAACATAGAATAGATTTAAAAGTAGAATTTGATTTGAATGTATGTTAGATGAATGAAAGATTTGATAGTGGAGATTGGTGAAACTTTACTCATACTTTCTTTGAATGAATGATTTTTGTTCAATGCGTAAAGTTAGCCTAAGCCTATATTGTAGATGCTTAACATGTGCCTAAATAAATATTGTTCGATTTCATGACGTGAAAATCATAAGCACACCCATAGAAGATTGCACTCACTTTGTGTAGTTGTCCTCAGTATGGCGAAGCAAAGTGTTGTTATTGGTTTCACCCAGTCTTTACCGTCTCTTGAGTTCATAGGATTAGCATAGAACTTCTAACCCTCATCCTTTTGCACTTTTTTTTGAAACTCCAAACCAAAAATCCAAAACCAAAAAAAAAGGAAAGAGAGCATTATTGTCAAAGTAGTCTAAGTCCTAGCTTGTGAGTGATTTGTTAACGTAAGTCCCTTTGTGTATTACCAGCATATCACAACACCCATTTAGCTTATCCACACGTCAAGACCTAACAAAAGAAACCTTGGAATCACCATATGATCTCGCAATCTTAGCATACGCGGTGGTTTTTCAAGAGAGGATAAAGTGTCTTTGAACTTTTTATTCTACAGTGTTCGGTGAATGATAAAATGTACGCCAACAATACTCTCTCATGAAGAGGTCGATCCCCTCATGTGCTTTTTAATCATTTAAAAAAAATATTAAATGTGCACTTTAACTTTATTAAATATCTCCTCAAAGTGGGCGCCCAATTAATTAACCATTAATGAACCTTTTTATGTCTCATGGCCCCATTGGACATAAAGTGCAAATAAAGACTTTATAATATGCTTTTATAATATTTAATTATCATTAAAGTGACTTTAATGATAATAACTCCTTTAATAATCATTAATTCGCCAAACCAACTAAACCTAGGGATCAACACTACATCCATGACATGTCCAGGTGCCTTACTATAAATAGTAACACTAGACTCACTGATTAGGTGACTTACAATAAATATTAAGTGTGCATATCTGAGTCCCAAATCCTCTGCAAAGGCCAATCCTGAACCAAACTAAGCTCTGGAGAAGAAAACAACCAGATAACTACCAAACAAGACCCTCTAACCATCTCCATTAGTCTACGAGGGTCAAATAATAGGCTAAACAACGAGATGCTGAGACAAGCAAAAATGGGGACATTACATATTTCTAAACTAAAAATTCCAAAAAAAAGAAAACGATATTTTCACCAAGTAAATATTACTTTCAACAAATCTCAACCAATTCTCAATGAATTTCACAAGCATTGATGAATACAGTAGCTGGTATATGGTGGATCAACAATTAACATCTTGAATATCAGCAATATTTTTCAATCATTTCATGCTAGGACTGCTCATGACAGAGTGAAAGAAAGAGGTTCAACTTACTTGCCATAGAAGAGCTTTGAAGAGGGCAAGGCCTAAAAATAGGTTCTTATAAGAAAAATGATAGACATTTCATATAATGGCATCTAAAAATAATATATCTTACAATGATTTTATAAGAGGTACATTTGATCTTCTCATAATTCTCAAACTTAGACTCTGAAAAAACTCAGTAAACCCGAATTTCACTCAAACTTGGTGACTCAGTAACTTAAAAAAAATACTTAATTCCTTAGAAAACCACAAATTTTGCACAAAATACAGTTAAAAAATGTATCAAATGAGTTTGTAAAACATGGATCGACTACTAACCAGCAGAAATGCATGCCACAATCAAAAGTGTCCCTCCACCTTAAATGTAACCTAGAAAGTAGGACACCCTTAGGGCAATCGCCAAGGCCACTCAAAACTCAATCCCATCTACTAAAAATTAGTTCCCTAAATATAGGAATTTCAGTTTTGTTCACTAGGAAAACAATACGAAACAAGTGCATCTAGTCACTCATACCTATTCCTCTTACACACGAGCATCCACTCACCACAGCATGCTTCACAAAATAGGTGAGTGGGGCCCACAACCTACTATCATCTAGAAAGGGACATTACACCTGCTATGAAATCTATGAAAAGATTTATTTCAAAATATGTTTTAAAAAATAGTGAAAGATGCCATCTACACACATAGTAGATGAATAGTTTTAATATTTGAGGAATACATTGTAATGTCCCTATTTTGGCCCTACGCTCTTCATTTGGATTTAGCCTATTTCTGGAAATCCGTAGGCTAAGCTGAAGCAGAAAATTAGGGTTTCCTCCTTCAGATACTGCTCAGTTGGCGTTTTGAGGTTGTTGTGCAAACTTACTATTTATAGCAGTTAGCTATTTTTAGCAAGTCTATCTTTTGGCAGTATCTGTCTAGCAATAGTTCAATCCTTTGCAGTTCAATGTTCAGTTTGGCTTTCTGTTGTTTTGATGTGAACTTACTATTTATAGCAGTTGGCTATTTTTAGTAAGTCTAATTTTGGCAGTAGCATCATCAGCAATTCAGCTCAAGTCATCTTGCTATCCTTCAGTTTCAGTTTGGCTTTGGTTATCTTCATGGATTAAGTTTTATACTTAGTCATTTTTATGTTTCTCAGTTGTACCCCCACGCCTAGGAATGATCACTTCATGTTGTTTTTAAAAGGGGGTCATTAAGGGGTCAATGGTGCATTTAATGAATTATTAAATGTTTTATTGTTGCAAAGTGAAGTTGGATGCCTAAAAGAGGTTGATTAATATTTTATTATTTCAAAAAGTGAAATGCTTAAAGTGGCGTCCCTTTTGGAAGTTGAAGTGATTCAACTTCTTGGAATTTGAAGAGTCTCTTGTTGCTTCATTTGCCAATTGAAACTTATATATTGCTGCTGTTTGAAGAGCTGATGATCTTTTGGAAATATTGTAAAGTTATGCTGCTGGTTTGAAATCCAGAATCCGGCTAAGGGAAAGCTTAGCAATTTGTCTCCATTCTTCGGGCCTGAAACTATGGTTCCCTAGATGGTGGATTGAGAGTGTGCTTCATTCAGAAGTGCACATTGAGCTTCATTGTTGGAGAATTTGAAGTATTTTTCAGTTTTTGAGCCTGCTGGTTCATTCATGGCTGAAGGTGATTTTCATTAACAGCTCTTTGTACGATTTTAATATGCTTCTGGGTATTGAAGATTTGGATTCCTAGCACATGGGCACCCCTTCCCATAGAAGATCAAAATTTATTTCGAAGTATTTATTTTTATTCTTGTAAAATCGCCCTTGCTAATGGCCGTACCATGTTGGGAGCATTAGGAATTGTGCAAGTAAATTAATGGTTGCTTTTTGAAGCTGTTTCATCATCATGACATGGGCGCCTATCCTCCAGAGGTTTATTGCAATTGATTTCACTCAATTTGGAGGTAAATTGATAAAGTTATGTGCATTTCATTGATTCACAGGTTGTTGGTTTATAGTTTCGGTTTGCTGGTTTTTTTATATCAGACTTCAAAAGAATCAGATTTATGCTTCATTTTCAGTGTTTTGAGAGCTTTGTAATTTGAGAGAATCATTCTTCACATATTGGCATTGTTCTATCATTGTAATACTAGTAAATTGCAGAGTATCTTGATTGTAAGGTTGTGCATTAGTAGTACTAATCCAACCAATTTGTTATTGCTGCATTTACTTGTAATTTCTAAGCAAACATTAATTACCCCTGGATGGTTTACCGCCAGTGTGGAGAATAAATTTTGTATCTCTCATTGTACCCACTGAAAAGTGGAGAATCCCCACTGTTAAGTGGATGCCCGCCGCAGCGGATAAATTAGTTTTGCATTGTAATGTTTTCCCCCCACTGTTCAAGTGGTAGCGTGGAAATTCTCATGGCTAGTTATCCACCTAAGTTCATTTCAGTTTGTAATTAGTACTCCGCCATATGTTAGCACCTTGCCTTCAAAAGGATCTTGTGTGCACATTCTTGGCGTTGAGTTTTATCATTTACTTCCAGCTTTGTATTTCAAGTTCAAATTATTGCTAATGATCCCATCACCATAAGCTATCACCTCGCCTTCAATAGGATCTTGGTGAACTTTCTTGGTGAAGGTTTCTTTCAAGTTGGATATCTTTTGGGATCTAACGCTAACATTTGGCATAATGCTGGTTTGTGTTGTGGAAACATTGAGAATTCAAAGGGAAAAAAGTAAGGGGTATATTTCATACATCCTAGACATTATCGAAACTCCACTTTAATAAGTAACCTTACAATAGGTTATAATAAGGTATGTGTATAAATAAACTATAAAATAAGTATGTAATATAAGACAAGGTTATAACATGAGATATGAATTGTTCACTACAAAAAGGTAACATGCAATTTAGCATATCAAGTTCTTTAAATGTCGAAGTGTTCAAAAGGGACAGTTTTGTTTTACCATCTATATAAAATAAATATAAGTCAGTCCAAGGACTATGTTCCCTCATTATGCATGAGTGAAGATATATATGATGCTTTCAAATTTTCAATCAATTAAGGATCACAATCAAGATATTGGCTAGGATAGAATTTTGAGGATATTCCTAAAAGTTGTAAGGACCTAGCTTGTAATGTCCCCTTCGTAGGCATAAGCGACTGGCCGAGACCCTTAGCCTATTTTAATTCCCATAGGCTAATTGAGAGGTAAAAAAGGGAATAATTAATTAATTAAATTAAGTTCTATACATTTCAGACAATTCACATTTAATTAATTATTTTTATAAATTTGAACAATTTAAATTAAAAAAGTGACTTTTATAGAGCCCAAAATATAAAGTTAAATTATGAAGTCACTTTAGACAGGAAAGTAAAAGAATATGGAAAATAATATTTTTTGAAAAGTGTATAAAAAGGAGAATGGAGAGGGGAAAGTTCATTCCTGGCATTTCATTTTGTAAAAGCCCCAACTTCGGAAGTGAGCAACTATTCATCTTCTTTTCTAGGACGAAAACCCTACGACAAGATTGGTTTCGAAGATGGAAACCCTCTTAGCCAATTTATAGGTGGATTCATACATGATTCACAAGTGTGCATAATATTTCGAGATTGTGAAGATTTGTATCCACGTATTGAAATAATTATTTTCTTCAATTTGTCGTCATCCCTAGAGAGAGTTTGAAAATTATTTCCCATATTATTTGCAAGTAAATCTTAATAGATTATCTATGGAGAGTCTTGAAATTGGTTACCAACAAATCGTACAACCTAAAGCAAGAGTATGCAGTTCATGGAGATTTGAGGTGGGTCAATGAAGATATTGAGAAGATATTTTAGTGTGTAGGCTTCCATAGTCTAGTAGGGGGCATGAGAAAAAGGACGAGTTAGTAGTGGTCGCAACTATTTTTCTTAGGGTTTAAACCCCTATACAACGTGTTGTCAACCTTACTTTGGGAAATATCCACTAAAAACTCTTGGCCACACCATTACATTTGTTGACCTGTGCACATATAATAGGGCATGAAAGGAAGTTATTAAGGAAGCTACTACATTTTATATAGGGAATTTTGGAACCCTACACTCCAAATATAGTCTATGTGAATGATTATCACCTATGTACTAGGTGCCATTGCTTGCAAAAGACAACCCAAGAGTCATTTCAGCTTTGCAGTGATTACAATAGCAATTTGGGTGTGATTGTAGCAGTAACAATGAAAAAATATTGGCTTGAAATACTGAAAGAGGGATAAATCAGTCCATTTGTTCGCAACAACAATCAACAACAGTTTATTGTATGATTTCTCCATTTATAGGTTTGATTACTCTCTATCCATCTGTAGAAGTTGTAGTCAACCGAAAGCTGAGTTGTTTACTCGACCAAGTAAATAAATAAATAAATAATATTGTGCACAGCAAAAAGTAATTAATATATGTTGTAATCAGGAATTATTCCCCGACGATTGGTTAGTTGTGCAAAGTAATTGTCAACGGTTGGTGTCCTCAACTAACATCAGTCGACTATATATTTAATGGTTCATTTGTAGTTGGGAACTGCATTTGTACTTATTGCTTCTCCGAAGAATGAGAATACAACACTTATATTCTTTGCAATGTCTGTGTATTTGATGTGTTCTATTTTTGCTGTTATATATTCTCGTTGACTTTGTGTTAATCGGTCAAGTAGCTTTGCAAGTAAACATTTGGCGTTGTTGCCGATACAAACTTTGGCGATACACCAAACACAAACAAGAGTCATGGCAATGTAATGAGTCAGCCAACCTAAGAGTCGATGCAAGCAAACGAGGAAAGAGAAGACGCATTGATAGAAGACCTCATAAAGCTATGGGATATCTCACTCAAGGAGGAAGTACGAAGGGAAGCTCTCAGGCAAGAGGTCCCTTAGGCCGCCATCTGAGATAACTTGACCATCAATACGGAGATCGATCGTCTTCTCGGAAAACTCCCGAGATTAATAGCACGACACTATATCATACTACAAGACCTTCACACCGAGAAAGATATGGAACAATGAAGGTAGCATATCCTGCAAAGGTATGAAGAACAAACCAGAAGAGAAGAGGAAGAGCATGACACTGATTGATGTTGTACATCAAAGCATTTATGCCATTAACCTTAAACAAAAATGGAAAACTAAAACAAAGCGGTCATGAATCAATTGACCAGAAAATAAGATCCTTAAGGATAAAAGAACAAAATGAACGACGATGACTGAGGGGTGAAGTTGATGAAGGGAAAGGATTTCTCAAAGAAAGTCCAAGTCCACCAAGGAATAGAAGTCGAAGCCTAAGTACGAGCAGAAGCCATAGTTAGGAGAGACAAAGAACTATCAAGACAAGAGATCGTACAAAGGGAGACAAGATTGAAATAGCTAGACACCTACCACTTCCCAACGACAAAACACAAACTGATCTCGCCGACCAAGTAATAGTACCAAAAGTACCATCATCATCGCTCGAAGGGGAAAATGAGGAAGAAAACACTGGTAGGGAACCATCAGACAAAGAAGGGTCATCGTCAGGTGATAAAGAAGGCTCACCATCAGGCGAGGGGGAATGCAAGAAGGAAACCACCAACCGGATCATCCAAGAGAAATTCACACAAATAGAATTTGTCAAAGGGGAAGGCCAAAGGAAACACATGGACAATCTCATAGAGACCATTTTCTAGATTAAGTAGTGGACATTGAAGGAAGATTTGAACATCGAACGACCAAAGCCAAAAACACTAGGATAGAGGGAGCATTGAAAGAACCTCGAAGGCAGCCCGAAGGAGACAAATGCTGACAAAGGTCGAGTAGAGGATTGTGACATGTCCGAGAGTGCAAGGAAGGCACTAGAACATACGAATCAAAACTCTCCAAGTAGGTCATTGTCACAGAAGGTGCAGAGAAGCAAGATGGTGACTCCCCCAGCAAGTCTGAATGTGGAGCGGGAGAAACTTCCAAAGTTCACCGGAAATGGGTCAAAGGACCCTGTACGACATTGTAAAACTTGTGAAACAATCTAGGTAGCAAATAGTCAAGACGACAGGGCATATTGGCTAAGAGCATTTCTAGCAACTCTCAGGGGAATAGCAATCGACTGGTATACTGAACTGGAAGCGGGACATGAAAACACATGGGAAGCATTGAAATGAGCATTCCAGGAAGAATTCAAACTCCTAAGAGACGATAACGAGATTGTAGCCGAGATATACAATACCAAACAAGGTAAGCACGAGTATGTACGAGCCTACAATTGTAGACTCAAGGAACTGGAAAGCCAACCAACCAATGGGCTGAAGAAGAGGTGGTTCATCGAAGGGCTAATACCTTCACTAAGGAAGAAGATGAAGGTCGTAACTCCATCATCGTACACCAATGCCTACAATCGAGCAATGGATATAGAAAGTGAAGACAAGACATCTTCTTGAGGGAAGAGGAAGACGCACAATGATGAGAGCACAAATGACAGCAGCAACAATGAATCAAAGACCCTCCAATCCTTGAGAAAAGAAATGATGAGGATGATGAAAGAACTAAAGGTTGAGAAGGAGAATACACGAGAAAACAAAGAATTGTGGTGCACCGACTGCAAAGGAGAGGGTCACACAAAGGCAAACTATCCAAAAAATTATTCTACGATATCTGCCAAGTAATGGGACATTCCATCAGGGAATTCCCATACAATTTGAAAACAAGAAGCACACAAGTGCACTTCACCCAAGGAGAACAATCAACTCCGACCACACCACCAAAACCTCAAAATCCTAATACCAAATACAAGAATCGAAGAGGAAATAACAATCGATTCAACATTGTACCAAGGAGTACAATCCAATACAATGCGAAGGGATAACCAATGATTCAATGCAAAAAGTGTAACGAATAGTGTCAATTCGCCCAAGAATGTCAAAGTAACCAAGACAAAACGGGGATGCTCTGTAAGTGGTGTGGACTGGGTGACCATAAGGACATCGACTGGCCAAAAAAAAGGCATCAATATGCTGGATGTGGAGGACAGGAATGAGGAGGTGCTAGCAATCACCAAAGCACAAACAAAGAAAGCAATGTACCTAGACCCTCGTACAGAAAAGCAACAAATGAGGGAAGCCAAAGCAAAGGTAGAACAGGTGATGGATAAAGAACGAAGGACCTCAAAGGAAACTGCAAGTACCTCGTTGCGATCGAAGTCGGAAAAGAACATCATAGGGTAGGTACTGCAGACCACCGTACCAATTAAAGTAACAAAACTTCTCCAAACTATGCCAAATTGGGAATGGCGATCACGAACATAGTCGGTGACGAGCAACACCAACAACAGGAAGGCCGGAGGAAAGAGATGGTAGTGGAACCGCCACCCGAAGGTGAACAAGTCATCGATGCAATGTTGCTAACGGTAAACATTAGGAAGAGGCCAATGATCGTACAAATGGAGATCAGAGGGAAGAATCTAACAAACACGATTGTTGATGGAGGTTCGAGAGTCAACGTACTACCCGAAGACACATGGAAGTGTCTCGGGAAAACAATGCTCTACCCACCGACATTCCAATTGGTGGGCGTCGACCAGCATGGCATCAAGCCGTTGGGAACACTGATGGTGGAGAAGGTGATGATTGGGACCCAACCATTCTTGTTGAACTTTGTGGTCATTCCACTATAGAAAAAGGCGTACGATGCACTGCTCGAGAGAGGGTGGTTGATTCAAGCCAAGACAAACCACAATTGGAAACGAAATACACTTTCCATAGAGAACAATGGAAGGAAGTATGTGATCGACTTGAGAAACCAAGCAATTAGTGAAGAACGGAGGCAATGCAGAAGAGAAGTATTGGCATGATAAATACCTCCAATGGGAAAATTTTTAGACGGGGCAGTTTGTCCTCAATATAACGATTGTAACAAATTGAAGCTCAATAAATTCAAGACAAGGTGGCTGGGACCATTTAAAATCAGAGAAGTCGATGAGAACAGAGCCATTAAACTAGAAAACTTAGAGGGAACTCTGCTACAATACCCCATCAATGGATCGACACTGAAATTGTACAAGGAGAGGAAGGAAGAACTAGTCAAGATAAACATGCTCGAATACGTAACAAAAGAAGATTGGCCAGTAAGAGGAAATGAAACCATGGAAGAACAGGAGTGGGGAATAACTAGAAGCTAGTATGTACAAGAAGACTAGACATGTCTTTTCTCAAGGCTTGGACAATCTTTGATTCACCATCACTATTGTCGTCTGTGCTCTCATCATTGTCTGTCTTCCTCTTAAAATCAGAGACCATTTAAAATCAGAGAAGTCAATGAGAACAGAGCCATTAAACTAGAAAACTTAGAGGGAACTCTACTACAATACCCCATCAACGGATCAAAACTAAAATTGTACAAGGAGAGGAAGGAAGAACTAGTCGGGATAAACATGCTCGAATACGTAACAAAAGAAGATTGGCCAATAAGAGGAAATGAAACCATGGAAGAACAAGAGTGGGGAATAACTAAAAGCCAATATGTACAAAAAGACTAGAAATGTCTTTTCTCAAGGCTTGGACGATCTTTGATTCACCATCGCTGTTGTCATCTGTGCTCTCATCATCGTCTGTCTTCCTCTTCCCTCGGGAAGATGTCTTATCTTCGCTTTCTGAAAGATCCCTTACCAATTCTACCCTGAATTTTTCAGTTTTGCCCTCTTGCCATAATGTCAAACAGTTGTCTTGCATGGTCTGATTTGGTTTTGTTGATTGTTTGTTTGAGTTTCATTGCTTGTTTTTCATTGCAAAATCATATAGGAAAGCATAGAAATGAAAGAGAACTATTGCATAAGTGAAAGACAACAATTGCAACTCAAAAGAAACCCTTTTTTTAACTATATCAGATCTGATTACAAGTTTCAGAGGTTTGATATACATTAAATCAGACTATAACAACAGTCTAAAACCCTTATATAATGCAATATTTGACTACCCAAAATGATAAACACATACCCGGATGTATAGCTCCAATTGTAGCTTTGATTATTGAAGTCAAATCATGAATCGCTTTGTTGCTACAACTTCAAACTGTATGGCAATAAAACTCTACGAATAAGGTACCAAATCGAAGATAAATTGTTGTCGTGGAAGAATATGCAATAAAATCAAATACCCATGTGTCTTAGCTGCCATAAACTATCAAAATCTGCAATTATTTTTCTGATAACTCCCTGCTGCAATCAATTCTAAGTGCAGATTAACCTGTAATGAAGTCAAATGATGCCCAAATGGAAACCCAAAGTTGATTTCCTTGTTCTGTGAACTAGGTTTTACTTTTCGTCCAATCCACTATCCTCCAAGGGATTTCGTCCTCAGAAGACTTGTATGCTACTGAAACCCTCTTCCAAGAGCTCAAACCTACAACTGCTTTTGTAAAAATGAGAATAGAATGCTCCAAAAGGAGCCCAACACATTGCTTTATAACCTCTCATGGAATTTTTTATAAAAATTAATAAAACAATCCTCCTTGAGGGTCTTTCCTCATCAAAAGAAAGGCCCACTTTTTAAAAACAACTTGAGTTGCTAGGATGGGGCACTTTTCACTATTCACCTTATGATTTTCAGTTACTATTCACCTTTTACTATTCCATTATAGCAAACCTTAATATTTTCACTTTAACCCTGGATTCATCAACTAAACTCCAAACTGAAAAGCTCATAAGGCTCATAGCTAAACTCCACAACCCTCAGCTGGGTCCCCTAACCATTCTGCTGACCTACGGGAACCCTAATAGTAGGCCAACCTCCACTATAGACTAAGTTGTCTAAGGAAGGGACATTACACTTTCCATATCCATTTCCCAATTGTAGGCGTCAGCATACGATGGAGTTACGACCTTCATCTTCTTCCTTAGGAAAGGTATCAGCCCTTCGATGAACCACCTCTTCTTCAACCCATCGGTTGGTTGGCTATTCAATTTGACCAAAATTTCCTTGAGTCTAAGATTGTAGGCTCATATGTTCTCATGCTTACCTTGTTTAGTATTGTATATCTCCACTACAATCTCGTTGTCATCTCTCACAAGTTTGAATTCTTCCTGGAATGCTCGCTTCAATGCTCCCCGTGTGTTTTTATGTCTCGATTCCAGTTCGGTATACCAATCAATTGCTATTCCCCTGAGAGATGCTAGAAATGCTCTCAGCCAATATGCTTTGTCATCCTGACTATTTGCTACCCAAATTGTTTCGCAAGTTTTACAATGTCATACAGAGTCCTCCGACCCATTTCCGGTGAACTTTGGAATTTTTTGTTGCTCCACATTTGGACTTGCTGGGGGAGTCACCATCTTGCCTCTCTGCACCTTCTATGACAATGACCTACTTGGAGAATTTTGATTTGTACGTTCCAGTACCTTCCTTGCACTCTCAAACATGCTGCAATCCTCTACTCGTCCTTCATCAGCATTTGTCACCTTCAGGCTACCTTCAAGGTTCTTTCAATGCTCCCTAAGTCCTGGTGTTTTTGACTCTGGTCGTCTAGTGTCCAAATCCTCCTTCAATGTCCACTGTTTGATCTAGCGAATGGTCTCTATCAGATTGTCAGTGTATTTCCTTCGACCTTCCCCTTCGGTCGATTCTATTCATGTGAATTACTCTTGGATGGTCGAGTTGGCGGTTTCCTTCTTGCCTTCCCCCTTGCCCAACAGTGAGCCTTCTTTATCACCTAACGATGACCCTTCTTTGCCTGATGGTTCCCTGGCAATGTTTTCTTCCTCACTTTCCCCTTCGTCTAATGATGATGGTATGGACGGTTCTATTACTTGGTTAGTGAGATTAGTTTGTGTTTCATCGTCGAGAAGTGGTAGGTGTCTAGCTATTTCAATCCAATCTCCCCTTGTACGTTCTCTTGTCTTGACAGTTCTTTGTCTCTCCAAACTACAGCTTCTGCTCATAACTCGGCTTCGACTTCTATTTTTGGGTGCACTTGGACTTTCTTTGAGAAAACCTTTCCCTCCGTCAACTTCACCCCTCAATCGTCATGGTCGTTCAATTTGTTCTTTTATCCTTAAGGATCTTCTTATTTTTTGGTCAATTGATTCATAGCCGCTTTGTTTTAGTTTTCCATTTTTGTTTAAGGTTAATGGCATTAATTCTTTGACGTACGTCGTCAATTAGTGTCATGCTCTTCCTCTTCTCTTCTGGTTCGTTCTTTGTACCATTGCAAGATTTGTTGCCATCATTGTTCCCTGTCTTTCTCGGTGCGAAGGCCTTGCAGTATCATATAGTTTCGTGCTATTAATCTCAACAGTCTGTCAAGAAGACAGTCGACCTCTGAATTGAGGGTCAAGTTATCCCAGATGGTGACCTGAGGGACCTCTTGTCTAAGAGCTTCCCTTCACATGTGCTCCTTGAGTGCGATATCCCACAAGTTTAATTGGCTGACCCATTACAATGCCATGACTCCTGTCTGTGTTTGGTGTATTGATAGAGTTCGTATCGACAACGGTGCCAAATGTTTACTCGCAAAGTTACTTGACCGATTAACATAGAGTAAACGAGAATATGTAACAGCAAGAATAGAATATATCAATTACACAGACATTGCACATAATATAGGTGTTGTATTCTCATTCATAAGATAAACAATAAGTACATCATATATCTGGTGCAGGAGCACCTAGGCTGACCTCCACCTTGTTTGTCTTCAATTTTGGCTTGTACTGACCTTAGCCAAGTCAGGATCTTAGTTGTTTGAATTGGACCTTAGAAGGTCTTGTTGGTGTGGATGAGTTAGTCGTTAGGACTAAACCATCTTAGTTAATCAAAGTTGTTAATGAAGTTTATTTTAGCTTAGGACAGCTTAAGTGAGAGGGATGAGCTTTAAATGTGTTTTTATCACATTCTTGTTGTTTGAAGATGCCTTGTGACAGTTAAGGAGTTGATGGTTCGGAGTAAGGAGATTGAGGTCCTAAACTTTAGGATCATAACATATTGATCAGTTACAAAATGTTGGTAAAAGTTGCATGACCGCAGTTGTGGAGTGGCATGCAACTTACTTGGCATTGGGAATCCCTTGAAATCAGGGAAAAGGCTCGATCAACTGCCTTTGAATGTGGAGAAGGCATCCAAGTAGATGTATGGCTCGTTGAGAGCAGTTAGTTGTGTTGTAATCAAATTTTGGTGTGAAGGAATAGAAGACAGTCTTGGCAGATTCTCAGTATTTTTCTGTGTCACTCGTGTGTTTAGAAAAACAGTGATTCAAAAGGCTTTGTATATACAGATTTCTCACTGTTCTTGTGTTCTTTGAATAGCTTGGAGTGTATTTCATCTTGTAGATAAGAGGCTTTGAGTAGATTCAGTGTTTTGTGTTCATAGTTTAGAGTTGTAGAGTGTTTTTATCTTTGTTTTGGGCAGTGTGAAGTAGAATGGCTCCCCCATAAAAACTAACCACGGGATATCCCTGCAATTGGTTTGAAATGACAGGGGAGCCAGTCCATTGTAGATATTTAGCATTAGGAAACCCAAGGAGCCAAGCAAGAATTTGTTATCTCAAACCCTAGGCGAGCTAGGAATGCATGGTTAGGGTATTGAGAGTGAAAATTGAAGAGAACAAGCAGGGGTTGCAAGCACTGTACGGAAACAGTACGGTCTCAGGCAGGGATAGATAAGTATTTCGCATGCCACAAGGATAGAAGCATCTAACAATCCATTAGTGGTAGATTTCATTCAAAAACCAGTGAAACCCTAAGTAATAGGCCTATTAGCCCTAAAAGCCCTTGAATGTAGGAATCAGCTGTACGGAACAGTTAGAGGTCAGAAACCAAATGCAAGATTTAAAAGCCTGAAAAGGGTGTCAGGAAATGTGTTTTGTTTGCTAGGTTGTGTGGAGAATTTGGGCAGAAAAAGCCAAAGAGTGACTGGTAAGGGCTAGTAGAAACTAGGCCACTTCAAGGCAAAAGCTTGAGATCGGTAGGAGTGAAGACAGTGGAACCTCCAAGATGAATTCAAATGAAGTTGAAATGCAAGGAGACAGTGTTTTTAACTCCCCTGCAAAGAGTTCAAGTCAGGTAATGAAATTGGCATCTAGACCTTTCTAGGTGTTGGAAGAAGAGAGCAGTTCAAAGAGTGTTGAATCCTCCAAGGTGAAGCACAAGGAGAGTAACTCTTGTGACAGAGTTAGAGAAGGGCTTAGTTAATGATCTAAGTCAGTTTAGAACCTTGAAGCCATTAGGTTCTTGAGTGAAGACAGAGGGAAAGGTCTGTTAGTTGGAGTGCAAGCACATCTTGGAGGTATAATACACCAATATCCAAAATGTGCGGTCCTTGACTACAAATGAACCATGAAATATATAGTTGGCCAATGTTGGTTGAGGACACCAACCATCACCAACTACTCTACACAACTAACCAATCGTCGGGGACTAATTCCCAATTACAACATATATTAATTACGCACTTCCACCATGCTTCCTCTCTCCGCAACTCTGACTTTCCCACATTCTTATAGTTTCCCTTGGTGAACTTCCCTTTCTTTCCAAGAACTTCCCTCTATCCTTCTAGGTCCCGATTTCCCACATCTTCCCAATTCCTACCACACATTTCCTTGTAGACTTTCCGACTTCTCACAAACAAATCCAAGCCCAACTTCCACTTTTCTCTCAAAGTTCTGCAACTCAACTAGAAGACTTCAATCACTTCCTTGTACTTCTAATAGCACCATTAATGCTTGTAGTTGTGTGCAATGGGGTTGTAGAATCATCCAAATCCTACCAAAATGATTTTGAACTCCCTAGATGCATGAATCCAAATGCAAAGCCATAAGTGATAAAAATGGATATGGGCATTTCTAAACCCATTAATGCAAACCCTTCTTACAAGTGTCCAGGATGATGTACCAAGGTACTCTAGGCACGGGAATGATATTTTTGCTTCTCCATGCCATCTTACTTTAGATCCAAGAGGGTTTTCATCTATAGGTGGACATCCTAACACATTTAATATGTTGTCTTGCAAAGAAACACTATGACCCTCGAAAACCCACCTAGGCAACCAAAGTGCTATAAATACGAGGATGAAAGATATTGTAATGGTTGCTCATTGAGCCAATTTTTTGGCTACATAGTGTCATGAGTTGCTCTAGGGCATCAAGTGATGCAAGTTTGGTTTATAAGGGGGCAGGATATACATTGTAAATTATAGAAAGGGTATTCAACAAACAGAATGTATGTAAATGGATGTATCCATGGCAATTGGTAATTATACATGGGGATGCTCAAACCTAGTTGTGGACCTCTCTTTCCAAATTTGTTGGTATGAATGGAACGGGAGTTAGATGAATGTGTTACACCTTCTAATGCATTGCAAACCTTTTGTGATGGTCTTCCCCTTGTTTCATGTGGGTTCTTGCAACATTGAGATGGATTATCAAGTATGTCCATTTGCAATTAGTGTTATCTTTGATTTGTATGAATGTACACATCTGATTTCATTAATGCTGTACAAGTATATCTTCTTCTTCCTTGCAGATTGTGACTTTGTTAACCAATCTAATAGGCACTGATCTAGGAGGTGAGGGACTAAACACATTTTATTTAATCTTTGTCCTCAATAGCTTAGGAGTAGATTAAGGTCCTACTTGCTGCCATGATTCAATGATATAACTCAGGGAACATTTTAAGTGACCTCAAACGACCAAGATTGTTAGAGAATCATGTTATGCATGGCTACCCCTTGTACTTGTATGAAATGTTAAGTGGATTCATTTGTGGGGATATAATGTTGCTGCCATCTTTAGGTGCATATGCAAGGTTGTAGTCATCGACTTAATAAGATATTTGACACGCAGCTAGTTAGTCTTTGGCCTAGTGAAAAATTTTGGGGTCACGCATATATTGGGAATAGTTGTAATTGATTTAGTCTTGTTCAATCATACTTTGTTGAATGCCCTATTAAGGATGCCTCTAGGAAATACCCTTGCAGGTTTAGCTGAGCACAAAGATGAAGGTGAGCTTACCCACTCACAACAGTTGGCCTTTATTC
This sequence comes from Sequoia sempervirens, assembly GCA_007258455.2. Classification (NCBI taxonomy): domain Eukaryota; kingdom Viridiplantae; phylum Streptophyta; class Pinopsida; order Cupressales; family Cupressaceae; genus Sequoia; species Sequoia sempervirens. Next base: position 161,402 of record VDFB02359652.1, read on the forward strand.
ATCCATACTCAATCAATAAACCTATGTCCCATCCTCTTTAAGATAAATCCCTAGCCTTGAGGATAGATTAATACTCTAGGATTGTGGAACTGTGACTTTGGGACCCAACACAAGCTACATCATTCATGGAATCAGACAGTTGCAACTTTTATTGATTGCTTTTAACAGAAAACTGCCTTTAACTGCTATATTATCAACTGCTCTCAACTGATAAAGACATTACCCACTACATAGGTCATAGAAACACTTTGTGCTGAGGTCACAATGCTTTGCACTAACCCACAAGCATGATTTAATAGTATGTAGTAATTTTTCTATTTGAAATTATACAAGATCAAATTAGGAACTTCTACAAATTTACTATATTTTATCATATATTATTTATGTAGCTCCTACAACTTGATTGCTAAATTTTATCAATCATTTCTGTAGCTCCTACAAATTTACCATCTAAAAGAGAGATTTCTTCGAATGATGTTTTATTTCAGTATAGTAATGGGTTGGGTCTATAAATAAAATAAGGATGCATGAATATTAAAATAATCAAAGACAAAAATGCGAAAGTGTTAGGGAAAAAAATATATTTGGGATGCAGCTTGGAAACACTGACCTGTGGCCAACCATAATGAATAACTCGACGAACATTTGACTTGTCAATTCCCATGCCAAAAGCAACTGTTGCAACAACCACCTAAGATCTTGCAATAAAGAACAAACACTAAGCTTCTGGTTTATCACATTGTACCAATACAATTGTATTAGTGTTTTTAATCCTTAATTGGGTTAAGATATAGAATGTATCAATGGAATATCAGAAGTTTATTAATGCTGCACTAAATTTTAAACATGATTTTTTTCAATGTTCATAAATAACCTCTAAAATATAAAAGCAAAGAAGAATAACACCAGTGTAAGAATCGGACCATTAATTCATGACAACAATGAAAAATAAATACCTGTAATGAGTCACTATGAAATAGATCATGCACGTCACTCAGATGCTTCTTTGGCAACTGAAAAATGATAGACATTCAGTTTAGTTTTATCACATAAAAAATCTAGCACATGGCTTAAGAAAAATTCAAGAAGCACAAATAGCATAAAGTTTCAAAAATTCTCAAGATGTAAAATGAAGAAAACAATAAAAAAAGCAAATCTTGGCCATCTTCAGCTGGCATTCAACTTCACAATGGTAAATATATACTAGACATTTTGATATGTTATTCTTATTACAAGAGATGTTGAAATCATGCTATCTTCTTATGGATTTTTACTACAAATGATGTGGTTCATCATTATAGTTTGGCACAATTCTATTGCTCATTGCTATTGACAATGTGGATTCATCAATATACATCCAGAACATGAAACCCACAGCACTACAATATGGCTTTTAACCTCTAACAATGATTATCCAACCAGGAGTCTTGTGTTTCTTTTGAACTTGGCAGATGCCAAGGAAGAAAAGAAGCTCAATTCTAAATTCACTCTCAACTGTACCTCAATAAAACCTTATGACCTGACTGTCAAGCAATGAAAAGCAATTCTTTGTCCTGAGTCATCAGAGCCCTCAGTCTGGTTGTCTAACTCTACACTATAAGCGTTTGAACCTTGTTCTGACATCTGCCAGCCATTTTGTGTGGTTTTTGTCATATCAGCCTGTAATGTCCCCAATTTCGCGAGCATCAGAGTTCAGTGGATTTAGCCTATTCCTGGCCCTCATAGGCAAATCTGTCTGGTAAGAGGGTCCTAGTGGCAGTTGGACGGGGTTGGTGATAGTACTTTCCGTCAGTTCAGTTTCAGTTTCTAGTTCTAGGCTTTTCAGATGATTATTTAGCTCAGTCTGGAGTACTTACTATTTATAGTAAGTCACTTGACAGGGTTACTATTTTTAGACTGGCACCTGGTCACATGGGGAACTAACAGAGTTAACTCTTGCTTCAGACGGCTCATTAAACGAACAATTATTCCAAGAGTTATTTATTTTTAAAGTGACTAAGGAATTATTAAAATATTTAAGTGTTATTATAAAGTTATAATGTAACTTTATAATAATAAAGTCACTTTAATTTTATAAAGTGACTCAAATAAAACATTATATCTTAAAGTCACTAAAATAAAAGTAAAGTGGGAAACATATCTTTATCCCACATTGGCTGGAAAAGTGTGTGAGCCCTCCCAGGAAAGATATAAAAGGATCTGCAGGGCTCATTTATGGATATGCTTGGTTTATGTTTGGTTATTATTTTCTCTTGGAGAATTTTGGGAAGCTTTGGCTTTCCGCAGGTTTGAGGACAAAAACCCTCGAGCTTGGAGGCAGTGGACGGAAACCCATTGTCTATTGGAGATATCATTCAAGTGTCTCACTTTGTGCTTCAGATTCAAACATTTGGTTATTCCAATCCGACTGTAAGTTCTATAGCTGCAATTGGATATTTTTGTTGTTATTCTACTGAAATTTTGAAGGCAATAAACAAATTCAATTTCAGATCTTATTTCTAAACTGGTATTATATGATTTACATTGAAATATGTTGCAAGTTATTGGATAAATAGAAATTTGTTTGCATGCAATTTATTTGTCAAATCTTTTGTGGGAAAAACTTGGAGAAGTTTGGGGTAATCTTTCGCGTTATAGAATTGGGGTTTTCAATCAGATCTAGTTTGGCTCATTATAGTGGTATTAGAGCCTGGATCTTGCCAGCCTGTTGGGAAGATCAATTGCTGCAAATTATTTCTACAGATTTGTTGTTGCCAAATTTAATGGCCTCTGGCCAAATTTGGATTGCTCCCGGATTCAATAATATTTGAAAAGAATTTCAGTTATTCTGGAAAGTCATTTTCAATTTGAGAATAAAATTCTATTTGTGGATGATAAGGATTTTAAATAACATTAGAAAATAATATTTATTTGAGGTGCCCGATTTCATTCTGAGTTTGCTCAATATTTATTTAAGGAGAAAATTCTATTATTGCATCAATTTCTTATGAAAACGTAATTCAAGGCGCCTAAGGGACAAAGTTCAAATATAGACAAAATAGAGCTTATAGAAATTGAATGAGACAAGGAGTAGATAATACTTTGGAGACTAACGGTCAGCAAATAAGACAAGGGAGGATGCATCAGGGGCAGATAAGTTAAATTGTCTTTGCCAGATAATCATTCAAAGGCCAACTATTAATTTATTCGACATCAGCAAGGACATCTTCAGAAAAAGTTAAAGAAGCTGCTCACTCAGCTTCATATAAGACAAACATCAAAATTATATTAGCCGCTGCACAAAGTCATATCGTGGGAATTGAAAATAGTGGAGGGGCCGATACATTTATCTATCTAAAGATAGACGCCAAGCAGGACAAAATATACTAAAGAAATATCTCAGCTATCAATATTACAAAGTGAAGGATTGACTAGAATGACCTGTCAGGAGCAGCTTAAAAAGAGGAAGACGTCATTTTAATAAGAAACGCCAGTATTGGAAGAGGCCCGAATATATTATTTGGCAATTCGTCACCCATCCAGGCAGCGGGGCGCGACCTTCAGAACACTCAGTCAGTGCGGGTTTGAAGGCATCCAGCTATCAATATTATATTTGAAGGAAAATTCTATATAAAGCAGGAACCAATATATTGAACGCAGCTATCTGGAGATTATCAGTGAGAGTGGCATTTTGTAGAAATTTGGATCATGTTGAACAGAATAAGCAATTGGATGAAGTCTTCATTATTGGTGATTGACACTGTTCCAGGTTCACTCTATTATTTGCATTATTATTACATTTTCAGTTGTCAGTCTATAGCAGATTGCAGTCCCAATCATTCAAAGATAACTTTGTAGATTGCATAAACATAATGGAAGTTGTGAATGCTGTTTTCTTTGCATTATTGGGCCCTTGAAATTTACTGTGAAAATATCACTCTCTTGAGGATGATCTGTTGTAATGAGTTTAGCAACATTTATATTCAGTTTGGAGTCTTTTGCTAGCAGTACACTTCGTTGAGGTTGCTTATAAACTGTTTGCAAAAATGTCTCCTGCCTATATCTGAATAATTACATGCATTTTCAATTATTTCTGAATAGGGGTTGAAAGACAATTGCATTGTATCTTCTTTTCATATCCGTCATCTGCATAGCTTCACTTGAGTCTATTTCAGTTTATATAATCTTTACATTTACAATCAGAAAAAACACAAACAAACAATCAATAACAGCAAGTTGAAAGGTTGGAAGACAATGGTTTGACTAAATGTCCAAGAGCTTAAGGGTAAAAATTTACATCAGATTAGCCAGGGACATTTCAGTTTTTCCAACAAACTATTTGATGAAACTCCTTAGTGGGAAAAGGGGTCAGTAAATAAAATGAAGACGATGGAAAATAAGAAAAGTGATCTTTTCTCGAAAGAATTCAATGATACATTCAATGGTGAACAACTAAGGGACTTGCAGAAAGAAAAGGAAGTAGGGAATTGGCTCTATGTAATCGGATTAGAATTGAAGTCCATGAAATTTACCAATGATGTTCTCTCTAAGTTGGAGGAAATAGACACGTATTTATCCAAAGTAGATCAGGCAGATTGGATGCTTCTGAATTGGCTTTCCAACCCTCAATGCTCGCTTTGGTCCAGCACAAGTTCATGGAACATCCTTGTGAAAATGTGAGACTTGCAGTTGCTTCTTATCTCAGTGAGATGATAAGGATAACAGCTCCTGTAGCACCCTATAATGATGGCATACTAAAGAAGGTTCTACAGCTGATTGTGGGAAGCCTATATGGGTTACATGATGTCAAAGCCCCTACTTTTGGAAAAAGGGCTAAGATTTTAGAAATCATGGCAAAAATCAAACCATTTATCTTTATGTTGGATCTCAGGTGGGATAAATTGATTCTGTAGATGTTTCAATGCTTCTTAACTGAAATTAGGAAGCATCATCCAGACAATGTAAGGGCTTGTATGCAAACTATTATGTCCTTAATCCTAGAAGAGGATGATGATATCTGCAAACGGTTGCAATCAGACTTGTTAGCCATTTGGAGGAAGGAGCAGTGCGTTTCCCCCACAGTTTATGCTTTCTCAAAGGGTTTGGTTGAGCAGAAAATTGGGAAGTTCAAGGAACAGATGACAACTGCAGAGCTAATTTCTTTGGGTATACAGGTCCCAGGATCACCCAAAAAGATCATGAACCAAATGAGGCGAGAGGAGATTTGTTTCACTTGCCTGGAGCATTGGTCACTTGATCACATATGTGAAGTTAATAAGGAAAAGGAACCATTGCAGCCAAGTAGTGTTGAAAACATACAAACAAATGAGGCTACAAAAATTGAAGAGGATGGCCTAACCCAAGAAGTGAGCCTATTAGTTCACCCAGAGATCTCCAAAGAAGTGCATGAATCTTCGTGTGATGAGGAATTGCTTAAAGAAGATAACATAGCAATAGCCTTAGCCATGCATTCAGATAAATCCTACAAAGATTATGAGACATCTACAAATGAATGCAAGAGTCTTTTGGTGGGAAAACTGGAGCTTATGCTTCATAAATCATATGCGGAAATGAACTCAATAAGTGCTCCATTGGCTGATCTCAATGCTGTACCACCATTCGTGCTTGTAGATTGCAAAGCAACAGTTGAGAGAGAAGATGAGCTCAGAGTACAAGAACAGGAAAGGAAAGAAGAAACATTTGAATTTGATTTGCAGCCTACAAGTAATCATGAAGAATGCAAAAATCAATCGTCGTTAGGGAGTGACTTGTTGTGACCTTTTCACACATCACCCCATTCAAGATGGGGACCCCCTAATTTTTGCTTTGTTCGGGTCTTTTGGCTTGATTTTGGTTGGTTTTTCCCGCTGTCTCTCTCTTTGCTGCTTGTCTTTCCGAGGATGTGCCCGTCTTTGAGCTTAAATTTGAAGTTTTGGCTAAGTCTGTAGAATTAGGGTTTGCGCTTTTCATGTCAATTTGAGATCAATTTGAGTTGGTTAATTGCATTCTAACTGTTGCATCATGATTAAGACACTTCAAATTGCTTACCTGCAAATTTTGAGCTGAAACGGACAACTTGTTATTTTTTTAGCAAGTCTGGACTTCGGAGGCTATTTTGAGGGTTTGCATGTGAAGTTTCAAATGCATGTCTGGAGATTCTTTCTGGGTTCTTCAAAACCTTCGCAATGGTATAACATGCAAACCGAGATGCTGACTTTCAACAATTCAGGCTTCAGAGGCTATTTTTAGGGTTTGCATGCTAAGTTTTTCGATGCATGTCTGGAGAATATTTCTAGGTTTTCCGAGACCTACGCAATGATATAACATGCAAGATGAGATGATAAATTTCAGCAATCTTGACTTCGGAAGCTATTTTTAGGGTTTGCATGTTGGAGTCTTCAACGCAAGTTTGGATATTCCTTGTGGGTTTTTCAGGAGCTTCGCAGTGATGTAACATGCAAACCAGGATCAGGACCTTTTTGCAGAGTTGTCTTCGAGAGCAAATTTTAGAGTTTGCATGCAGGATTTCTTAGCGCATGTCAGCATATTCTTTATGGGTTTTTCAAGGGCTACGCAACGAGATAACATGCAAGCAGAGTTGATCACTTTTCAAGAACTTACTATTTTTAGCCAGTCCCCGCATGTAGTCCAGTTTGCTGGGTTTTTCTGGGTCTAGTCTGGAGAGATACCTTAAAATTTGTCTAAGGCATTGAAACTGAAAGCAAAACACCTCAAATGTGCCTAGCTTGAAGGGGGAGATAGAGAAATTTTCTAAGTGTTTGAAGTTGGAAGCTCCCATCCCCAAATGCGCCCTTGAGAGAGAATGAAAGATGAGTTGATGGAGATTTGACTAAGTCATGGAAAACAAAACTAGAAGGGGGTGAAATGCACCCAAGTGCCAAGAGGTTGGTTAAAAAAATTTCTAAGGCAATAAAATGTTAGTACAGGAGGCTAAATGCACCCTTGAAAGAAGGTGGCTATAAGAAATTTTCTAAGTCTAGAAAATTGAAAGCCCAGAACCCCAGATGCGCCCAAGTTGAGTGGAGAGCTTGGAATTTTGACTAAGTCTTTGAAAGTGGAAGTAGGCCTTGTCAAATGCGCCTTAGCTTGGAGAGATGTCTAGAAATTTTCTAAGTGCTGACAAATGAAAGTATGACCCCCTAGAAGCGCCCAAGATGACAAGGTGAAGAAGAAATTTGTCTAAGGCAATGAAACTAGAAGTACAACCTCCCAAATGCGCCCAAGCTCTAGGTGGAGGTGAGATGACTTGAAAATATTCCTAAGTGTTTTAAAAATGGCAGGAGACCTACCTATATGCGCCAAGGTTGAGAAGAAGATGAAAAATTTCTCTAAGTGTGAGGAAATGAAAGCAGAGACCCTTAAATATGCCATTGAAGATAAAGTGTTTGAGAAATTTTTCTAAGTGTTGAAAATGAAAGTCTAGGGGATGAAGTGAGCCTTAGTTTGGAGGGGTTGGGTCATAGCGTTGAAATTGATAGTGGTCATAGTAAAATGCGCCCTTGGGAGATAATGAAAGAGGAGATTAAAAGAAATTTTCCAAATGGAGGCACCCCTTAGCAAATACGCCCAAGGCTGGAAAAGATGAATAAACCTTAGAGATGAATATTTATTTTCAAAGGTGGAAAAATCAAATGTACCCCTTCATACGTGCACACGTGAATAATATATTTTCTGAGGGAAAAAAAAATTTGTGGGTATTGGATATTTTTCTAAGGAAATGATTTTGAAACTTTTCGCACCTTGCCTGGAGATTTTGAAGTGGACACTGGGCTTGTGATTCATAAAATTTTCTAGAGGAGATAAAATTTCCTAAGGCTCAAGTTGGATAAAGTTTCTAAGGCACAGTTTCAAGGTACACAAGAAGCAAAGTACACCCCAGAGGAAAATATTAGATGAAATTTTTCTAAGGTAAAGAAAATAAGAGTAGACTCCTCCAAGTGCGCCCAAAGAGGAATGGATAAAGATATGAAAATATTCTAAGGCAGGTAATGAAGCAGAGCCTTCTAAAATGCGCCCTCAAGGAAGGGAAATTTGTCTAAGGCATGGAGAATTTAAAGATGAAGTGAAGCTCAATATCCAAATGATATGCGCCCTAGCACATAGATGTTGAAAAGACATGAAGAAAACAAAATTTGCTCAAGGAAGATGATGAATCCTATCTAGAGATCAATCAAACCTTGGAAGTCAGAACACGGAAATCAAGTAAGTGAAGATATTTTATACTATAAAGTGTTTTGATGCTCTTCTCCTTGCTTGTTTTGCAGGATGAACGTTGGGACCAAGGTCTAATGACTTAAGGTGATGGAACAAGGACAAAGGAGTTATGTGTTGGAATTTCTCCACAAAGGTCTCATATGCACCCAACTCAGAGAGGTCGGTGGCAAGGAAGAAATGGGCGAGTCCAAGACAAAGATTAGAGTAGAGAAAAAGATGAAGGCCCAGGCATTAAGGATCATCCTCAAGCACTAAAACGTCCTCAAGGCTAAGGATGAGGAATGAACAAAAGGGCCTCAATGTTAAAGAACGACAACGGGATGGATTGAAGAACAGAATAGAGGAACTCTTCCCAGGTGTGAAGTCCTTCTCCAGCAGTGACCCAGCAGGATGTTCTACAGCATACTCCGCATAACCAAGGGTGCAATGACAACAAGGAGGAAGATCATCGTCAAACAGCTGAACGTACTTGCCATCTCAATCCTAGAAATTGGAGCAGTGTCGATCAGATTCATCAAATTTGCAGTCCAAGAGAAGAACAGTGCGAACGCGTCTCTGGACGAGAATCTTCTAGAAGGATGGTGGACATTAATTGCTCATTTATTACCCCTCTTCTTGATGGCAGTTTTTAGGGTTGGGGTTTATGTGGCTCAATCTAAGACCTTCATTGTAATTGAATCTGGGCCGTCCATTGGATTTGGCCATCTATAAAAGGGGCATCCCCCTCTCATTTGTAATTCATTAGATTAGCTCAGAGAAAGGAAGATAGAGAGACAACTTAGAGATAGCTTAGCGTAGATTGGTAGCATATTTTGAAGAAGGAAAGTTTTTCCTTTGAAAGCTTTGTAAGAAATTGTTGTGAACACTCTCATAATAAAAAGAGTTTTCATTGATGATGATTTCATCTTTTGTTGTGAGCAACTAGCAAGATTTCTTTGTCATTCCAATTCAAGTAGAATCTTAAAGTAGAATAAATTTTATTTCATGCAAGTAGATTCTAGTAGTGGAATGTGGTGTTTGATTCGAGCAAACTTCGTCTATCCATACCACTAGTGTGTTTGTTGATAGTGAATTCGCCTTGTGTGGTCAACTAGAACATTGCGGACTTGACTTCGCTTGTAATTCATATGTTGGTATGCGTCGTTGTGACGGTGTCTTCGTGTTGAATTGTGATCTAAATACCTTTGATTACTCCTCTGAAGATTGCACCGGTTTTGTGGAAGCTATCCAAAGCAAGGCAAAGCAAAGCTTGGTTGAAGTCTGCGAGAACTGATCGCCATGTCCCATGCCTTAGAGTAGATTAGAGCCTTCTTATCCCTACAACCATTTAAATTCAATACTTTTTGGTTAATTTAGGAAACAAGAGGTTTATAGACAAAAACTTTCGAGCATTCAAATTCTTTTCTCCGTTGTTGAACAATTTTGTAAGTCCCCTTGAAATACCAGCAAATCACATCAAGCCAACTGAGACTATCCACTGCATGAAGGAACCTTGGAGTAAAATGTGTTGGCGTAACAACTAGCACCTCTGGAGTAAGAGTTGGTACGGACAGCTATGCACACTACACAATGAGTGCTCTTCAAATTAGGAGGGGAAGCTCCCTCGTTGTGCTTGACAAAAGTGCTTTGAAAAGGAAAGTAAACTAAACTATATCCTATCTTTTTGTTTCAGCTGTAGAGGTACAAGGCTTTCTCGAAAACTATATACGTTGCAGCTGAGTATTTTCTGGTTTCGCAGACTACTAACTACAACTAGGCTTAATTACTTAAAATCTATCCAGTTTCCTCAAGAAAACAGAGCATGAGGAAATGGAGCAAGGATGACTATCTGACGATAAACAAGTATAGATTCTCAACTTGAAGACAAGGTGGCACATCTATCAGCTCAATCTAAACAAGTTTATTAAACAACACCATACGATAAACCAAGCACAGATTCTCAACTTGAAGGCAAGGTGGCACATCTGACTAATCAATAAGTTATTATTCACACACATCAACTGGACAACTTCTAGTTTGGTACAACTTGAACACAAAACAGATTTGATCTAACTAAGAAAGAATTCACCATTATAATTGCATGAAACCCTATGTGGCATAACAATTCATCATAATAGTAAAAGCGCATGAATGATAACGAGCAATATTGAAGGCAAGGTAGGCACAGCATATATTTCTCTCTCGTGCAAAAGTTATTTACAAATGAGCAAAAGCTCTTATTTATATACATCAAAGGTGTAGGGAACCCTAAAATCACCTTGAGTCAACTACAGTCCTGCAATGCATGCAAGATTTATTACTAAACCCTAATAAAGCAAACTATACAGTTAACTGGAAAACTACCATCAATTAACCGAAACATCTAATCTAAAAATGGGCAATGTGCAAGCATGCACGTCCTTATTTAAAGCAAAGTTAACTGGACACTACCCTCAGTTAACTAAAAACCCTAACCCTAATTCCTGTGAAGATAATCCCAAGGAAGAGATAAGCATGTATGAAGTCAGCAAGTGAACTCAAGACTGAAAGTCAAGTTAACTGCCGCTCTTGATTCTATCCTCGAAATTAACTGCAAGTTCCAACTGGCAGATCACTCCACGTCATCTCGGTCTAACACTTCGACCAAGAACTCATCAATGTCTCTGTCTTCTGGCATTTTGATGCTATCCAAAACAACAATCTGTTTCTTCAATTCTCTGTCACTTTCCTTGACTGTATGCATACATTCTCTGACATCTTCAGCCGCCTTTTTGAAACTAGCTGAAATAACTAAAATATTCTCCAACTTAACCGCCATAGGATCTCCCTCAAGGCTATCACGAATCAGCTTTTCGAACTCAGCTTGCACTTCATTAAGTGCAATATATGTGCCATCTTCAAGAAGATAATGACACGGAATCTGAACAACAAAACCACTAACAAGTGCAAGAGCTCCAACGACATTATCTTTCAGTGAAAACAACTTGGTAGAGATCTTTTCACATATTTCCATTTTGAAAAGGTGCTGCTCCCTCCAAGTAAAAACTTTCTCTTGATCTTCATCAATCTCCAAGGCATCATATGCAACAGACAACTGGGACACAAGAACTCGATCCTTGGCTAAACTCTCTGCGACTGAAATCTCGAGCAACTGAATACCTTGACGAAATTTATGTGCGTCACTCCTCAACTGATACAAATCCATAAGAAGACGTTGACCTGTAACGACTAAGCTTTCAATCCAGTTATCCAAAAGTCTGCCATGATTAACTAACTGATCCAGCTTTCATTGCTCTGCAGGTGTATTATGAGGAAGAACAAGCGCTCTACTTGGATTTCCGTGAACAAGATCAGAGATATACTGACGAAGTTGACCATTTTCAGCCTTAAGCAATGCCTTATCCTCTCCATCCTTCGTGATGCGTTCTTCAAGATTATTGGTGACAATCTTAAGAAGGCTCACGTCTGTCTCTTGAGTGGTCCTACCAAGATTTGCCTTAGTGAAAGTAAAGTCACCAACTTCGACTTCATCTAGGCTCTTTCCCTCTGGAGGAATAGCAACTTCTATAACAATCTCTGATTCTGGAGTCTTCTCAATATGCACCTGTTTCTTGATTTTCTTGTTCGACCTTCTCTGATAAGGTTCACCGAACTTAGATAAATCAAGGTTATATGAAGGTTCTCGCCTCTGTCTCCCCAAAGACCTCTCGAGCCAACAAGACTGAACAATATTATCAATTTGAGGAGAGACTGTCCCAAATGTATCAACCTGTGGCGGTTCAGTTGTCTCTGATCCTACTCAAATTGGTATCTCACGCTCTGAATCTATATCAATAGGTTGCACATGTGGTGAACTAGGAGGTGAAACGTGAGGCTCAGCCTGAATGACTGTCTCTACTAGAATCTCAGGTACATTCTCAACCTGCTTTTGCTTCCTTTTACCAATAGTCCTCTTTCCCGTGTTTCCACTGAGTCTAACTCCTTCAGGAGGTATCACAATAGCCTTGACCCGAGGCCTCGACCTCGAAGTAGAAGGCAATGAAGAAAAATTCTCTGGCGGCTCTGTCACAGAAACTGACTTTTGCCTCTGTTTACTCTCCAAGAACTGCTTGCTGGTCTTGATAACCGATCTAGATACCTCCAAGATGACATTAATAAATGACATCAACTAGATAAATATTATTATATAAAAACTGTATTATCTATCAATCATAAACTATTTAAATATATTTATCAATTATCAATTGTATTTAAATTCCTTTTCTATTTGTCAATCATCAATATCTATATTCATAATATATTTAACAAATATTGTTTTCTAAATATATAAAACCTTTATCCTATTTTATAAATTTTTGAACGTATTATAAATAGAAATAAACAATAATGAGCCTGATTATTTTCTACTCTTTGACTCTACTATATATTGTAACCGAATTACCACTTATCATACCTTAAATATCACCCGCTGGTCTGTGGTCTATACTCACAGTACCCGGGCTGTGAAGATCCTTAATTTGTCTTCCTTTTGCTCCTATCTTTTTCCCCCATGCCTTTTTGGACTAACATCGATCTCCTTCTTATAGTCGATCAAAGGCCTTGACTTGGGTCGTGTCTTTATGTGTTGCTTCTTGGAATCAGTTCTTTAATGTTGGACTGCCTTATTCAACTTTCGTTTGTTATGCTTAATCGCTATATTTAGGAGTCAGCCTTTGCAGAATTTATTGCTTTTATTTTGTATATTATATTTTATATTTGTTTGTTTAGTGTTTGTTTCCTCCATGATTTCCTTAGAGTATAGGTTATTAATGATATTTATAAACTTCACATATTTTCATTAGATTCATCCTTGTAATATTGGTTATTCTATAATATTTACATTGTAATTATTATACTTGTCTATGATAATCATGATTTAGATAATAATGGTTAAATTATTATTAATATTATATTTATAATTATAATATTATCTATGATAATTATAATTATATTGCAATTACTCATATTTATACTTTGATACTTATTGAATGTTGATATATTTGGTGCTACAATTTTGGGGGCATGACATTCAGACTGTAATATCCCCTTCTCAGCAGTGAGCAGTGCAGTGGCCCGTCAGCCTATTCCGGAGGCCCATAGACTCATCAGAGGTAAAATTAGGGTTTCCAGCTATTTGGAGGTCTTTGGCATTTTTCAAGGGTTTGCATGTTGGAGTTTTGGAATTTGGTTTGCGAATTCTTTCTAGGTTTTCAAAGAGCTTCGCAGTGATATGACATGCAAATGCATTGGGCAACTTTTCTGAATTTACTATTTTTAGTAAGTTCCATTTCTGGCAGTGCTCAAGTTGGCAGCAGTTCAGTGTGCTCTTCTATTTTTGGCAAGGCAGTGAGTATAATTGGTTTTTGGCTTTTCATACATTTTGGAGAAATGAATTATTTTTAAGTCATTAACGGTTTAATTTCATATTGGCTCCCTTGGCCTAACGTTATGACTTTAAGTTGCTTTCAAATGTGATTCTTAAGGGTGGACGCCTCATTGAGGAGGATTTTAATATTTTAAATGTTATTATGTCCCCTTGAGACTTGGATGCCTAGGGAAGAGGGTGATTTAAGTGTTTTAAAAATTAAAATATTTCAAAGGTGATTTGGGCATCCCTTTTGGAGGGAAAATGAGGAAGTTGAAGGTCACCTCAAACTTTATAAAAGCAAGCCTTTGCTCATTCATTCATCATCTATTGTCTATCATATCAAATTGTTGCCGAAATGTTTTCAGGCTTATGGCTTCAAGGAATGCATACCTCCTAGCAAGGATTCAGTTTTGTGTTTGAAAGATAACACCTAGCTGGATATGAGACTGCTTCTCATCCAAAGATAGCAGATTGAGCATCATTGTTGCAGATTTTGATGATTTTATCAGTTTTGTGTTTGCTGGTTTGGACATGGCTGAAGCAAGTCTTCAATTGCAGATCATTGTGTGATTTTTATTTCATTGTGGATATTTGCTCATTCCATTTCTATGCTATAGGCGTCCCTCTTTGTGCATTTTCAGATTTTATTTTGGAGTATTGAATTTTCTAGAGAGGTCGCCCTCTCCTTGGACCGTACCTTTCCTCTAGTTAGTCATTGGAATTCGTGCCCTTCATTTGGTGGTAGTTTTGTATTGTCAAACTCATGCTTGCTGGTCGTCTTGCTTCTAATAAGTGTTAGCTTGCAGTTTGGAGTGCATTGGAGGTGTTTGTGAGAGAAATGAGCATTTTGTTGGATGTATAGCTTGCTGGTCTGAATTCCAGTTTGCTGGTTCTTTATATCAGACCAAGATATTTCCATTTCATGCTTAAATTCCTTGTTGTTTCTATTCATGACTGTAATTGGAGATATTATAGAAACATTGTATTGAAGTTGGAGAGGATTTCATTGATAAATCATTGTAAAAAGCATATTGTAATCGCTGGTTTCAGTAATATTGAATCAGCCTCTTTACTTTCAACAAGTTTCATTTTTGTACTCACTACTCCCACTGAATAAGTGGTCAAGTTTTAATATTTCAGTTTGCTTACTCCCGTTGAATAAGTGGTTGAGTTTTCAATTTAAATAATTGTAATAAATCTCCCCCATTGAATAAGTGGTAGAGCGGAATTTCATGGTGTGTTTAGTTATTTGCTAACAATCCCCTTACACCGAATGCTCTCACCTCGCCCACATCGAGATCTTGGTGATCAAATAAGTGGAGGGTTCCTTTCAGCCGGTTTTGATTATTGGGCTAACCTTAACGGGTGCTTGTTGTTGGTAAAAATTTCAAAAAAAACTAAGGGGAATATTTCACAGACCTAGCATAATTTTTTGATTTTAAATCTTTTTTGTTTGAAAATAATGTGTAGAATGTTTACATTAGCTAATTTATTTACTGATTTGAACACTTTTGTATTGATTTAAATCAAATTTAGAGAGATTTTTAGTGATTTGTGTATAATTTAGGTTTTCCTTAAAAAAAATTGTATTAAAAATCTAATATGTTGTACATTTCTTTTGTATGTGTAGGTCAAATACGCACTATAATGGCAAATAGAGAGGCTTCTGCTTTAGGTTCAACCTTAGGCTCTGCCCCATCGGTGCCCATGCCATCATGAATTGCGGGCACTCGTCCTACAGGAGCTAGAGACCCTACATGGAAGTATGTCGTGAGAGGACTAGTACCTAGATCGGTTGTTTGCATTAAATGTCAGAAGGTACATCATGGAAGCATAAATTGCCTCAAATACCATCTTACAAGCATTACTCATCGTGATGCCAAGCTTTGTCCTGCGGTCACAAAAGAGATAAAAAGGGAGATGAATGCCCTACTTGCAACTGTCGAAGAAGAAAATTACATAGGGAGAGGACAAAGGCAATCGTAGCAGCAAGCATAGCTGGTGGGCATGGTCATCAACAAGTGGAGATAGAGTCTCAATCAGATGAGGAGACAAATACTGACATTGTGGGCTCTCTTTGTGGTCCACGCATTCGTGGCACATTGGCCTCCAAGCCCCCCACTTCATCTACTTCAAGTAGAGCGCCAACGCCTACATCTTCACGCACACCACATAGTTTTTTTGTGCCAAGAAACACATCAGGAGCACAAACATCATCGGAGGCTACAGGGTGGAATAGAGAGGTGCATCAACATGCCGAAATGGCATGTGTAGTGCAGACTTTTGGTATTTCAATAACATCCCATTCAATGTGGCGAATAGTCCCTATTGGGACAATTTGGTTACTGCATTGATAGTTGTGGGAGAAGGCTACAAGGCACCTTCACACAAATACTTGAGTGGGAGGTTAGTCAATTTTAATTTATGCTAAATTTATGTTCTTTAATTTAAATTAATTTATGTTGAATTTAAGCTATTCTTTGTTTAAATATTTAAATTTTGTACTTATTTTACTTTGTACTTGTAGGTTGCTCACAAATGCAACCAAAAGGGTGGTGCAAGTAGTAGAAGATCAAATGAAAGAATGGAAGAAATATGGCTGCACCATTCTTTCCAATGGGTGGATGGATGAGAAAAACCGCACCATCCTTAATTTTTTGGTTTCTTCAAAAGGTGAAGTTGTGCTTTTGAAATCGGTGGATGCCTCCAACAAAATAAAAAATGCAAAAACATTGTGTACATTGTTGAAGGAAGTTGTCATGGAGGTGGGGATAGATAATGTGGTGCAAATCATCATGGATAATGCAACAGCATATGTGGCAGCTAGGAGATTGCTTGAGGATAGACATCCTGCAGTTTTTTAGTCACCTTGTGCAGCACATTGCCTTGACCTTCTTTTGGAGGACATAGCCAAACTTGATTGGGTGGCACCGATTGTAGATGATGCAAGGAGCATCACAAAATTTATATACAATCACCCTTGGGTTCTTAGTTTAACGAGAGATCATACACAAGGGAAAGAGTTGGTAAGATCGGGTGCCACAAGGTTTGCAACGATTTTCCTAATGTTGCAAAGCATATGGATTCTTTGACTGCTTTAAAACAAATGTTTGTGAGTCAAGCATGGCTAGACTCAACTTATGCAAGGAAGCCTGAAGGAGAGAGGGTTGCAAGAGTAGTCTTCGACATCCTATTTGCACAAAGAGCTACAAAGATCATGAAGGTAACTTCAAAGCTTTGAATATAAATTCAAGTTGAATATTTTTTATTTTAATTTAAGTCTTTCATTATAAATTTGTAACTTTAATCTTTTAGTATTTGTAATGTTGGTGTCGGAGCCCTAGGTTAGAGTTCTCCGCTTGGTAGATGGGGATCAAAACCCAATGGGATATAGTTATGAGGCCATAAATAGGGCCAAAGAGGCTATCAAGAGTTATTACACGGGGGACAGCCTCGAATTTGATCCCATATGGGAGATTGTTGATAGGAGGTGGAACAATCAACTCCACCAACCCATCCATGCAGCAGAGTACTTCCTCAACCCTAGTTTTCTCTTCTCAAACAACTTCTCTGATCCTAATGGAGAGGCTATGGAGGGTCTCATGACATGCATTTAGAGGATGGAACCCCAGGCCCCAGGTTGAGGTGAGAGACCTCATTGTCCAAGAGTTGGAACATTACAGGAAAGTAAGGGGTAGACTCTTTTATTCAAAGCTAGCTATTCAAGGAAGAACCACTCAGCCACTAGGTATAAAATTGGAAGTCTTTAAGTTTATTTCACATGCATCTTATAATTTGATAAAATGTGTTTTGACTTTGTTTTCTAACTCTTCAATTTTTATTTGTTTTTTTTTTTTTTTGGGCAGAGGTTTGATGGAAAGCTTGGGGTGGAAATACTCCACATCTCCAAAGAATTGCCCTCTGCATATTATGTTAGCCTTGTAGTGTATCCAACTGTGAGCGCAATTGGAGTTTGTTTGAGGCCATTCACATGAAGAAGAGGAACAAATTAGCACAAAAGTGCCTCAATGGCCTTGTCTTTGTGCAATACAACCTTTGGTTGCGCACAAAAAGAGTAGAGGACAAATCATTGGATCCTATTGATTTGGATGAGATGGATCCTTACAGTGATTGGACAAGGCGAGATGAGCAGCCTCTGGTGATTACCGCGGACGAGATTCTTGATTTCGAGAGACAGGAAATGGAGGATGTGGGTGCAACAAGAGATGCGGGGTTGGAGGACATTCATGAGGATGAGGAGTCATTGTTAGAGCCGGATACTTCCAGGATGGTGGTCAAGCCTCAGCCACAACCTTCCATGCCAACTGAGGAGCCACAGCATACTTGTAGGACTAAAGCATCTACCTCTTCCCTAGCTTTGAGTAAATTAGCGAAGAGGAAGGTGTAAAATGTTGTATTTAGTATTTACTTTTAGTTTTACTATTTTCATTTTCAGCTATCTATTGTAATTTGTATTAGACTATCAGGCTTTCAGCCATCAGGATTCCGCATGAGAATGCGATTTTGTAATCAATTTGCATTAAAGTCAATCAAATTTAATAGAAAACTCTTTTGTGCTCATTTATGGACTCATTGGATTCATCTTGTCATTGAATTTTGCAAAAAAAATGTGTTTATAATGAAATTTAAGCAATTTTTTCAAGTTGTCGAGTTTTTTGCCGAGATTTTTTAGAGTTTTTAGCTGAGTCGCAAATTTTGGGCTTGGCAAGTTTTTGTCAAGTCCGACTTTTCCAACCATGGGAATGTGTATTGTGATAAGCTAGAGTGAAAATCCAAATTTCAGGAGATGATAGAGGGCACAATATAGATCATAGAAGCATAAATCTGCAAAAAATCCCGATTAATCACGATTTTAAAAAAATCTGCAAGTTGGACGATTTTTTCCCCGATTTTTTGAAAAAATCGTTGACTTTTTGGTCAATGATTTTTTTCCGTTTCAAACTGCAAAATTGCCAAAAAAACGTGTTTAAAATTTGCAAAAAATGTGAATAAAATCGAGCTGATTTTCGCACAAAAAAAACCATGAGACCATGGCTTGTTGCTTACTATTATGCTTTGATAGATTTTTTCCAAGCATCCATAGCATGTTTGAAAGCACCTGTTTTAGGCTTTTAGCCATTGCAGCAAGGCAATGAACTGTTTGATAAAATGCTTTGGTAGACACGTATGAAAAATGCGGTAGCATAGACAAGGCGGTGAACTACTTGAAAAAAATGTCTCAAAGAAATGTAGTCTCATGGTGATGGAATGCCATGACAAATGCCATGACAAGCAAATTGCTATGGATTGTCATGGCATTCCATCACCGTGAGACTGCATTTCTTTTAGGCATTTTTTCAAACAATTCACCGCCTTGTCTATGTTATTGCTTACTATTATGCTTTGGTAGATTTTTTCCAAGCATCCATAGCTTGTTCGAAAGCACCTGTTTTAGGCTTTTAGCCATAGCATGAAGGCGTTGAACTGTTTGATAAAATGCTTTGGTAGACATGTATGAAAAATGTGGTAGCATAGAAAAGGCAGTGAACTATTTGAAAAAATGCTTCAAAGAAATGTGGTCTCATGGTGATGGAATGCCATAACGAATGCCATGACAAGCAAATTGCTATGGATTGTCATGGCATTCCATCACCATGAGACCACATTTCTTTGAGGCATTTTTTGAAACAGTTCACTGCCATGTCTATGCTATTGCTTACTATTATGCTTTGATAGATTTTTTCCAATCATCCATAACTTGTTCAAAAGCACCTGTTTTAGGCTTTTAGCCATAGCAGCAAGGCAGTGAACTGTTTGATAAAATGCTTTGGTAGACATGTATGAAAAATGTGGTAGCATAGACAACTGTCACCATCTGATATGTATGCAGTTGTAGTATGTTTTGTGCAATGTAATCACGATATGAATATAACCAACAAAAATCTATTTTCTATAATTCATGGATTGAACTCTGTATTTTATTTGCTCTCAATGTCTGTATGCTATGGAAATGCCATTAAATTTTTTAAAAAGTAGTTTCTGACTGTTTTTCTTCAATTTTTTTTTTTTTTTGTAAATCTGATTTTTTCCTGATCTTTTCTCGATTTTTTCTCGATTTTTTCAAAAAATCCTGAACTTTTGGTTTGCTGATTTTTTCCCCAAACGATTAATGCTGCTATGATATAGATCATGAGATAAGGGACAACCCTAAAATATAGAACTTATAAAAAACCATAGAATCACAATCCCTACCAAAATACTCTCAACAAGTGAAAGAATTAAGTATTACTTGAAATGCAAAAACACACAAAAAGAAATGCATACACACAAGTAGAAAACCAAAAATTAGGTGGATACCAGTAGTTCCAAATAATTAAACAGCGCTTCAACATTATATGCTACAATACATCTATCAAAGATGACCACAATCACACAACTCTCAATACATAGCCTTGCACATAAGGTATGTAAAAATAAAATTGGAGGATTTAGTAAGTGCACATGCAAGTTACAAGTTGAAGATTCCAAAAAACATACATATGCGCTACTGGAAGCATTTCACAGGTTGCATACAAGCATTTAAAGTTATATATCAAAGATTCTCAAAATAGTAGAACAAAAAGAAATTGACCTACAAAGATAAGCTGACTTAATAGCATTAGTTGGTGATTTACACACAAACAAAAGCAATGGTATCACCAGCAAATAAAGATGTAATCCCTTCCCAAATCTCCTTTTTATAAGAATATCTACTATTCTTGTTGTATCTTGCATCTTCTCCTTTTGTTGAAGCTATTACAAATGTGTTCCAAATGAGAAGATTCTAATAAATTCAGATTGGGATTTTATGGTTTCCATACTTTTTCTTACTGAGAATTTTATGTTATGGTTGTTCTCAAGACAATTATGGAGCACAAGTGTTGCCACTCTCAAGCATCAAGGATGGTCCCCAAGATACTTTTCGAACATGGGACGTCCCTCAAACATCCCTAGTTAATATACAACAGTCCAAGGACGTCTATCAACTATCACTTGCATTTTGAGGAGAGCCTGGGGACTTTTCATTCCCATTTCTCCATCCCCTATGTTTGGGGAGATCTGGGGACACTTTTCCAAAAACCAGAAAATGCCTCCCTGTAACAACACCCCCCTGATTGTTTTTAAAGTTTCTTATCCAGTTAGTTTCTCAATAAGTCCCAACAAGGGAATACCAAAGACTATAAAGTATAAACACTGTTATAAGTCTGATATGAGTTAACAAATAATAAACAGATGGTCATATAATTTGATGCAACAGTACATGGCTTACAAACTGTTGTTCATGTTTCATTGATTAATCAAATTTCACACAAAGACTCATTATGTAATTGGGAACAAGTGTAAACTTGATGAATAAATACCTCTTTATAGAATAATAGTAAATTACAGTCTTGATGTAGCTGGTTACAGAGGATATTTGTCTTTAAAATCGCCATATGCCGTCATACCAAACATCTAGAGTCTTCTTCACATCCATGGTAAGGTGTAGGAAACATGGATTATCACCCAGCTCTAAGGAAATCCCTGAAACTTGCTGTTACAAGTCTGCAGATGAACACTGTGCAATACCAAGCTGACAGAGAGGTAATTTTCAGCTATTTGCCTCAGCGATACCCCTACAAATTGACTTCCACATCAAGAACACAGTTTAAAATAACCATACCAGCTCCTCCTTTTTTCAGTGAACTATTCCAAGGTGGAAACAGGACTAATAACAAAAGGTCTTTGATGAGCTAAGGAGGCTACAGCAGGTCTGTAATTCTTTTTGCACTTAAGACACTTTAAAATTTTAAATCTTCAAAGCCTACCTCCCGGTATTGCAGATGACACCTTCTGAACACTCAAAACAGCAAACAACTCACCCAGCTTACTAGAATAACATCTGAAATATCCAAACAGCATGCTCAGCAAGTCTGTTAGTCATTTTTAGCCACGCCCAGGTCTGCACTACTCCTCTGCATCCAAACTATACATCACAGCTATCATAAACCAACAACAATGAAATATCAATGTCAATTCGCCCTCAATACCAGATGTGTCCCTTGTGAATGCTGCTCAGACTGTACAAACTTCATGTCCAACTACCAGTGCACAGGGGCACATGGTACGGCTCACATTAAACTCTTTTAAAATCATAAATACAACCACAAAATGGGACGTATGACCTTAGAATGTTCCAGCACCGCTCAGCAAGCAAGAAACACCAAAAAATAAGGATGGCTTACCTCCAAGGGCCTCACGCCTAGCACCCAGCCACACTACCAAATGGTATGGCCTCCCTCATAATTAATTTACTTGCAAATTCAAACCTAAAATCTTCAAATAATTCCAAGCCCTACAACCCTTTTTTCAAGCATTTCATGAAAAGTATGGTTTCTCCTGGCATGTGTATGGCTTATTAACTGAAATATGGCATCATAAAATAAGTACTGCTTCACACATAGGCTACAGCTGATACTATCAGCTATCAATGGTAGACTGCAGCTAAATAAAAATAGATAGCACCTTATTTACTCTCTGCAGATAACCCCATATAAATCTCTGAAATTTGATTTTAACAAAGACTTAACAAATTTCGATAATCCAATCATTCAACACCTAGGCAACTTCTATGTGAAATTGCTCCAATGGAATCCAAGGGTTTTCGTCCCCAAATCCCATATCTTCAACACTCCTTCAATCCTTGGCTGTAATCGCAATAGCTTCCAAGCTTTTGTCCCTCCGGTAAGAAATCTAGCCACAGTCACAAATATCCAAAACAGAAATTAACAATCTTGTGCATTATGCAAATGAGCTCACAAAACTCCTTTTATAACATTTTGTTGTACCCCAAAATTAAAAATTTTGTTACACTTAGACATTTTGAAGAAATGAATAAAAGTCTTGTTAAATCAGTCAAAAAGGTCAAAATTTGGGTGTGCATGTCTTGCATGAGGGGTTAAAACACAAAATTTTCAAAATCTGACAAAATGGGTCTGCTCAGAGCAGCTTAATCTACAAAACCCAGGTCTCAATTTTTCATCCCTACTTTTTAGGAAAATTGCTATTTTTAGAAATTTTCAAAAATTAGTAACTTTTTCTGGGTTTTTCTGGGTTTCTTTGGAAATGGATACTAGCAAAACTTTCTAAAAATAGGAAGTTTTTAAAAATAGAAAGTTGGTCCGATAGGGTCCAAACTGATTTTGATTAGCTCAAAATACGTCCATATCAGGCTGGTGCAGTCAGAATTTCAAAATAATCAGTTTTTCCCTAGTGAGTCTATTCTGCTTTTTCAGAAGCATATCAGGAGCTCCGAGGTCGTTAATGGAGGACATTCAGCTGCCAGGCGTCAGATTCAACATTCAAAGCATTCGATAGAAGGCGAGTTGGTGAGCAAGCGCGAAGAACGAAGAGGAAGATGAAAATCTAAAAAAATTTCTAACATTGCCAGCCATGGGCGCCCCAAGAAAGAATAGGCGCCCATCTTTTTAGGGCACTAAATGATGAAATTAGGGTTTACACTTCCAACCAAAGATGCTCAGTTCTCTGTCAGCTCCGCAACGAATCCAGCATTGCAATCAACAGATCGTCCAGTCGCCTAGGATTTAGAGCCACACAAGAGAGATCCAAACTGAAGTCAAAATGAAAAGAAATGAAAATTATCAAAAATTGACCAAGTGTGGAGACTTTGGGCACCCCTGGTAAAGAAGGGCGCCCATCTTTTTGGAGCACCTAACTCAGCTTTTAGGGTTTGAAAATGTGTTTGATCTCTTCAGTATTCAGCCAGCTTCGCAACGCCTGTCTCCGCTAGATCATCCGATTGTCCAATCTCCAGCATATTTAAATCGAAGAGGAACGTACAGAATGAAAGTTTCAAACTTGAAGATGAAAATCAGATAAAATTGACTAAGTCTGGAAGGTTTGGGCGCCCCAGGAGAGAAGAGGCGCCCAAGATTTCAAGGGGCTAAACCGATGAATTCACAAAAGTGTCTCTAACGTAATTTCTTCACAGTTGATCCAACTTTCCAACAAGATATCCAGCACGTCAATCGGAGGTCGCAGTCGCCAGATATGAAGCACTAAATAGAGGATCTGATGAGAGCCAAGAATTGAGATTCAGAAGCATACAGAAAAAAGAGGAAAATAAACTAACTCTAGTGAGTTTGGGCGCCCCAGCTTGCCAGGGGCGCCCAAGCTTTTGAGGGCCTAAAATTCACTGTTTGGCGAAGTTCATCTCAGAAGACCCCTCCTAATATTTCATCAGCTACGTAACGAGCATAACTGGAAGTCAATCCGATGCCCGGAGCACCAAATTCGACGAGATCATCTGTAGAAGAGGAGTTAATGAAGAAGTTGAAGATCATAAAAATGGCTAACTCTGGACAAAATGGGCGCCCCTAGAAGGAAAAGGCTCCCATGAATTCGAAGGTCGAGATGAAGTTTTTAGTCAGAGGCGCCTCCAGAACAATCTTCTCAGAATCAGTCAGGCTCCGCGATGAATCCTTCAACTCGCTCGTCAGATCAATCTGCAATCCGGAAATCAGAGGCGAAGTAGGGGGTCAAAATGAAAAAAAGTTGAAAATATCAAAAATTGACTAACACTGCTTGAAGTGGGCGCCCCTAGTCAAAAAGGGCGCCCAACTTCTCATGCCTTAGTAAAATTTCCAAAGTTTTCAAGAAGTTTCAAAATTGCAAGAAGGAAGATGGCGTCCAAGTTCAATGAGCTGAGATTTTAGGGTTTTGGAAATAAAAGCAAAAGAAAGCAAAGCAAAAACAAAACCCTAAGTCTATTTAACACCTTTCTTTCATGTAATTTTCATTATTTTTGCAAGTAGCATTCAAAGGAGAAAGTTGGAGCAGCAAGTTTGAAGAAATTTCTCAAGATTCAAGAGCTTAGTTTGCTGGTTTTTCATCAAAATTTTCAGACCAGCAACTTAAACCCTTGTTTTTTCATGCTTTTTCATCCAGAAGATCAAGTTTTTCAAGGAGGAGGCCAAGGTTTTCAAATTTTCAGCCATCTGGGTCTTTTCACTTCGTTCTTTTGAAGAAATTTTCAAAAACTTCATCAAGTTGCAGCAGCTGCTTTTTATTTGCATGTCAGTGAAATCCTCAGTGTATTCAATTTTCAACCATATGGGTCCTCTCAAATCAGTCTTCTGAAGAAAACCCATATCACAACTTTTTCAAGAAAATTTCAAATCCTAGGGTTGCTGCTTTTTCGATCAGCCGTCAATGTTTTGCAAATCTAATCAACTGGGTCCATTTCTAATCATATTCTAAACAAAACCCAGGTGCCAGCTTTTTTCGTAAAAATTGAAGAAATTAGGGTTTGCTGCTTTTTCAGTCAAAATTCAAAATTTTCAAAAACGGACGATCTAGGTTGTCTTGCAACGAAATTCTAAGCAAAACCCATATTTTAGAAAAAAATTCAAAAAATTTGTCCGTTGGAGCAAGAAAATCAGCATTCTAAAAATAGTAAGTTGCTCAAAACTTGTCTGAACATAGGCGAGTTTACAGTCGTTCTTCAAGTTTTCCGAAATGGAATACACTCCCAATGTTTTCAAGACTAAATCAGCTCTATATCATGATTATATCAAAATAGCTGAGACAGACTTGCATCACATCAAGCCGGTGTT